>OZ007507.1:11679931-11692431 GCA_963931865.1 Axinella damicornis | reverse complement strand
CTACAGGACAGGGTCATTCAGGTCAGGCCACGGAATTGAACACGTGTACTGTACACAGTGTTCCACACCCACTAATGCATTGTGATATGGCGGCTGTAGGTGTACGAAGGGCTAGTTCACATGGACTTTGACAAAGCTATCATGAAAAAACAGAACCACGGTGGGTTAATTTGCAACATTTGCTAAGTTGTGTGAAGGGTTAGTACTTGCTGGCCTGAGAGAAGGAATATTGATTGCGTGTGCATGCTTTGTTTACACGTTGTTGGTTTTCAATTACTTAATTGGTCCAGTTAAAAATCTGTGTTTATTTGGTCTGGTAACTACTGTATTCTAGCCTCATTCCCAGGCTCCCCCCTGTGTGCGCGGTGAAGAAAAATTTCGGCGGCGCACGGCCTGGGAACAAGGCTATAACTGTATTCAGTGGTATGCATTGTATGTAGTATGGGAATAGCATGCTCCTAGGTAACTTGGGAGCTCCTAGGTAACTTGGGAGTACCCTGATAGGTTATTCAACCTCTGTATAACCCCTTCCTTAACTGGATAAAATTGATTGATTGATTGATTCAATTTGTATCTTGCACTAATGGAGTGGACATTGGTTGCTGTACAGATGTTGCCCACATGCCACTTTTCAGGGAATTATGAGGTAATGGACGTATCCAACCTGCCCCCGCTCTGGCTCGCCTATCTGGCCGATCCAAGTGACTCCGGTGAGTGTGCGCATGCAGGATACAAGGGAACTCCTTTTAAGGGTACTCTGAGTTAGGATGCCTTGGTTAATCAGGACAATGTACCAAAGCCATGTAAACACACACACACACACACCTTAGCAAATGTTGCAAATTATTAACCCACCCTGGTTCTGTTTTTCCATGATAGCCTTGTCAAAGTCCATGTGAACTAGCCCTTCGTACACCTACAGCCACCATATCACAATGCATTGGTGGGTGTGCAACAAAAAGCCTAACTAAAAATGAGGACGCGCTTTCCTAATCAGGATACACAATGTCATGTGTTCTGTAGTGGAGAGGTCACCCTGCATGTATTCAACTTTACTTACATACATCTTGTTGCTGTGGTGCTAGTAAGCTGAACCCCATATTCCGTATGCTTGCAGGAAAAATACACAGCAACGTCAAACAAAGATGGCTGCAAGGTAAACATTGCCCTACAGAACTAGAAAGAACCCTTCAGCGTAATCAGCGATCGGTAGTTTCTTGAGATTGTGATAGTGTGGTTCATACAAAGAAAGTCACACTGCCCGTCATGAGGTAGTAGCAGTTCCACTACCAAGATACGAAATTGCATCATGTGATTTCTCTTTGTTGTCATGTGAGTTTTGTTTGCTGTCATGTGAGTTGACGTGTGAGTTCTCTCTGACTGTGTGTGCACATGACCCCCGTGAACTATGAGTGCACAAAGCAAGCTACCTAGGGCACGATTCTTCTTGTTTGTCTCACTCTGGGATGCATAAAAGATGGAGTTCTTACCCCCACAGGGGAACAAGATGTGCTGGACGCCATGCAACACTTTGCTAAGCTGACCGACATGGCAAAGTAAGAGGTAGTCTGGATGCTAGGCCCTCTCCACCTGGCTTGCTGAGGAGCACACAAAGGGTGGAGAGGGCTGTCTAGCAGCTAGACTGAGTAAGAGACCATACCCACGTAGACCAGTCTTGCAAGCTAGCATAAAAATTATTGCAAGAATCTCCACTATTATCTTGCAAGACTTGCAAGAGAAATGTTGCAAGATGCTTGGTGTACAAAATCTTGCTGGGGGTGGGGTTTGGTGTTAACCCCTTGTGCGTTTTGACAGCTAGTAAAACTGTGGAGAAAAGTTAACATTCCTGGCTTTCCATAGTCTTATTCCCAGACCATTTTTCGCACGTGGAGGTGAAAATGGTCTGGGAACAACAAGGCTACGCTTCACATGCTGTGCTCACTTCTTAGTACAATTGTATGTATATAACCCATGCACCTTCGATCATAAGTTCAAGATTTGCTGTGGACCAATCTCAGGGCCTGTATGCATGTGTCATCTATCTATCTATCTATCTATCTATCTATCTATCTATCTATCAGCTACCTTGCTGTGTGGACCTATCATGTATGATGTTGCACAGCAGTTATCATGTAGTTGTCATGGCAACCTCATTCTTGGTAATTTACTGCCAGAAATCCCTGAAACACTTCTGCCTAGGCCTGAGATAATTATGCCAGAATAATTTTGAGAAAGTAGCAAAGGTAAAGAATTGAGAATAATTCGAGAATAATAGCAAGCTTTTGCATGTGGAAGTAAGGGGTGTGGCGCAAATTGACTTTCGGTTTGCTGCACATGGTAATAATGGCTGACATTTGCAGCAGATGTTGTAGTTGATTGTTGACAGTGTAGTCCGAGGACTCGGATTTGCGGTACCTCAGTTGCAATCTTTGCTCACTCAGGACTATGTTGAATGTTGCAGTATAACAAGCGTTGACTATAAAGTTATTTGTTGAGAGAATAATAGCAAGAGTTTGGGGGAATAATAGCAAGATTTTGAAAGAAGTAAGGAATATAATAGCTAAAAAAATTGAGGCATAATTATCTCAGGCCTATACCTCTGCCTCAAGGAAGTCATATGTACATGTGTAGTATCTACTGTCAACAAACACCTGGTGATGGTCTGGTTGCCATGGCAATGTCCTGCACTATCAAAACTGTGGTTTGGTGAGCAAAAGTGTACCCTAACTCATGCAGGCCCAAGCTTCCCAGAAGTTTTTCTTTGTGGGAACAAGAAGCTGAAGGCCTGGGACCAAAGCCAGGTTCACCCTGGCCCGGAAATGAGGCCAGACTCTCCCTGGCCCGGGAATGAGGCCAGGCTCTCCCTGGCCCGGGAATGAGGCCAGGCTCTCCCTGGCCCGGGAATGAGGCCAAGCTATCCCTGGCCCAGGAAAGAGGCCAGGCTCTCCCTGGCCAGGAAATGAGGCTGGCAGGCTCCAGGAATGAAGCCAGACCCATGCTGCAGAACACACTATAGCTATAATTCAGATTGAGTCCCTAACTCTGACTAGGGAGGGATGCAGGACATTATCATGTGATGCACTAAAAATGAAATCAGGTGAACTCTTAAGTTCAGGCTGTGCATTGCGCTGTGTTGAATTATAGGTGGGGCACCCTCAGATAAGCAGTCATAATACTCAATAGTGTATTATACAGCTGGATTTTATTGACCAGGTGCATGCCTTGGTGTTGTCAACTGTGATGGTTGCGTGCAGAACATTGATGTCAATTCCAACCTTGGCAGCATCAATGCATGTAGCAATAGATTGCAGTGCCCTCTGCCCACATTTAAAGTATGCTAGGAATGCTGATTTAATTACTTTGTGATCGTGCTACGATGTGACGTTGCGTCCTTCCTCTTATGCTGATTAGCAGAGACTGCCACTGAGTGCTCTCAGTGACTGCCACTGAGTGCTCTCAGTGGCTGAGCAAGGAGATCACCTTCAGTGTGTGCAGGGTGAACATGATGCAGCAGCTGGCCAAAGTATTACAAAGTCATTTATCTAGACTGTGGTTGTTGCCGTGATTAGTTATGCTTCACAATGTGGTGGTCTGGTATAGCATACTGCTACTGTGGGAGCAGCTCTAGTCTATAGACCATTCTCGTTCTCACTTCCTGCGCTGTGAGAGAATGGTTAGACTTGCCTGATGTGTGTGCAGTGATCCATGCAGTATAATTATACCATTTCTGAATTGGTGAATTAAGGTTCCTCATGAGAATCCCTTTCACGTGTTATTTGGTTCACTTGTGTATAGGTCTGCCATTGAGAAGAGAGATCACAAAAGGTGCCAGTTAGGTCATCATTCCCCCCTCCCCCCCTCCCTCCCTCCCTCTCCCCTCCCTCCCTCCCCCCTCCCTCCTTTCCTCCCTCCCTCCCCCTCCCTCCCTCCCCTTTTCTCCCTCCCCCCTCCCTCCCCTTCTCTCCCTCCCCCCCTCCCTCCCTCCCTCCCTCCCTCCCTCCCTCCCCACCCACCTACCAACAGTAGTACATATGCCATTCAAGTTCCCATTGTATGTTTATGGTTGGATATGCTCTGCTCTCTTCCAGACTTGCATCACTAATGGATGAAAACTTTGACACAAGAAGGTAGGCATACTCATTCCCAGACTGGCCTGAGAATGAGTAGCACAAATTGATTGCTGGATGACCTCCCATTCATTGTTGACAACGCTAGCCTAGTAGGGACAGGTCGACGGGGCTAAAGCCATCCATGTGTAAGCCCGACCTAAATTTCAACTAAATTGGAAATCGGTCACTTTCAAAAGTATCGTACATATACTCTGGAATTTTGTGCAATTGTGAGATTGCGAAATGCAATTTTGCAATATGCATGCCAGTATCGAGATTGCGCAACAGAAGCATGCAGTCTCGAGATAGATCTTGAGATTGTACGCTTTTATTTGAGGTTCGAAAAATTTAATTGCATTACTCAATGAAATTGCATCCTTGTCATGGTAACACCACAATGCTTGATTCACATTCAAACAATTCCGTAAGTATACTTGATTGGTTGACAAGTGGCAGCCGCACTCCTGGTAGTGCAACTGGTGGCCGGTCGGGGCAACTGGTGGCCAGCCGGGGCAACTGGTGGCCAGGGCAACTGGTGTCTGGGACAACTGGTGGCCATGCAACTGGTGGCCAGGGCAACTGGTGGCCAGGGCAACGTTATGGTGTCTGGGGCAACTGGTGGCCATGCAACTGGTGGCCAGGGCAACTGGTGGCCAGGGCAACTGGTGGCCAGGGCAACTGGTGGCCAGGGCAACTGGTGTCTGGGGCAACTGGTGGCCAGGGCAACTGGTGGCCGGGGCAACTGGTGGCCAAGGGCAACTGGTGGCCAGGGCAACTGGTAGTGCAACTGGTGGCCAGGGCAACTGGTAGTGCAACTGGTGGCCATGCAACTGGTGGCCGAGGCAACTGGTGGCCAGGGCAACTGGTGGCCATGCAACTGGTGGCCAGGGCAACTGGTGGCCAGGGCAACTGGTGGCCAGTGCAACTGGTGGCCATGCAACTGGTGGCCAGGGCAACTGGTGGCCAGGGCAACTGGTAGTGCAACTGGTGGCCATGCAACTGGTGGCCGAGGCAACTGGTGGCCAGGGCAACTGGTGGCCAGGGCGACTGGTGGCCGGGGCAACTGGTGGCCATGCAACTGGTGGCCAGGGCAACTGGTGGCCAGTGCAACTGGTGGCCATGCAACTGGTGGCCAGGGCGACTGGTGGCCGGGGCAACTGGTGGCCATGCAACTGGTGGCCAGGGCAACTGGTGGCCAGGGCAACTGGTGGCCATGCAACTGGTGGCCAGGGCAACTGGTGGCCGAGGCAACTGGTGGCCATGCAACTGGTGGCCAGGGCAACTGGTGGCCAGGGCAACTGGTGGCCAGGGCAACTGGTGGCCGAGGCAACTGGTGGCCATGCAACTGGTGGCCAGGGCAACTGGTGGCCGGGGCAACTGGTGGCCATGCAACTGGTGGCCGAGGCAACTGGTGGCCAGTGCAACTGGTGGCCATGCAACTGGTGGCCGAGGCAACTGGTGGCCAGTGCAACTGGTGGCCATGCAACTGGTGGCCAGGGCAACTGGTGGCCATGCAACTGGTGGCCAGGGCAACTGGTGGCCGGGGCAACTGGTGGCCAGGGCAACTGATGGCCGGGGCAACTGGTGGCCAGGGCAACTGGTGGCCGGGGCAACTGGTGGCCAGGGCAACTGGTGGCCGGGGCAACTGGTGGCCAGGGCAACTGGTGGCCGGGGCAACTGGTGGCCAGGGCAACTGGTGGCCGGGGCAACTGGTGGCCAGGGCAACTGATGGCCGGGGCAACTGGTGGCCAGGGCAACTGGTGGCCGGGGCAACTGGTGGCCAGGGCAACTGGTGGCCGGGTCAACTTGTGGGGCATTCTCACTCTTCAGAATGATGCCTCGGGTCTTACTCTCACCTCGTGGATACTTCAGCAGACTCTGATTGCATCCGCCAGATCGTACATGCTTACACCTATAGCCTGTTCCCTGGCTGCTTGTAGGCGGCTAGCTTACGGGTCAACCGTACGTAAATGACACCACATACTGCCAACGACAGTTGAAGCAAGCAATGGCTGCCAACAGGAAGACAAAGTGACTCATATAACTTCACACCCAAGTTTCAGGACAATTACTATATTACTATATGAAAGCTTCAGTGCATGACGATATTATATTGTGTAGTCTGAATATTCGTGTGGTGCTCTCAGGTAGGATTACATTACCGCAGTGCTCTGAGGATTACATCATTTTCCACAGTGCTCTGAGGATTACCACAGTGCCCTGAGATAGGTTTACATTAATCATTTACATTACAAGGAGTATAACACGGTTGGCGCCGGCACTCGGATGTCGCCAAATTGCTCAAAAGTGCAGCCGCAGTGTCGTTGGTTCGTAGTGGCTGTTCGCTGTTTGCAAGTGATCAGAAACTGGATGTAAGAGTGAGCCTGAGCTCGTCTCCTGTGAAGTGAAATGTATTTTTCTCCTGCACTTTCAGGAAGATATACGGCGATGCTGCTTTGGGAGAAGCAAACCTTGCGATGATCGACATTGCTAGGAAGGTACGTCCCAAGGTTAAGGTTAGGATTAGGGTTAGGTTGTCCCTAACTACAGAAATTTTGATACTATAGTGGAAATGTAGGACATTAGGGGGTGAGCCTGAGTGAAGACAAGTGCATACACATGGAGCAGTTGCATGGGACTGAGCAGTGAGCATAGTACGAAACCTTGTGTGGAACCCTGCTTGGATTATTACTCCCACTGTGTATCATGCTTCATTCGCTATATTATAGCATGGTTCCCTCAGCCAAGTTCCCTGGCAGTGGAGGAGCAGTCATTGTTATAATATTATTCTCACTGTGTATCATGCTCCTCTCTTCGCTCGCTATAATTATAGAATGGCTCCTCAGCCAAGTTCCCTGGCAGCGGAGGAGCAGTCATTGGTATCTGTCCCGAGGAGAAGCAGAAGGTTAGCAGTCTTGAAGCAGTTGGTTGTGGGCGTCCTCTGGGCTTGCTATTGCTGTGCCTCCACAAGTTGTTTTTCTCTATCGGGAGCATTAAACCATCATGTGGAGTGGCACCAGAATAGCAAATGAATGTAACTACTAAACCAGTACTCCAGACTGACAGCTTTGCATCCCCTCTGAAGGATGTGCAGTGTCATGGTGGAAACACTCTCAAGCCTGTGAGGCTGATTTGCTCAAAGCAGCACACCAGAATGAGTAGTTTCGGCTCTTCTGAGAACACTAGATATTTTAGCCTCATTCCCAGGTGCTCCTGAGCGCCTGGGAACGAGGCTATAGATATTTCAGCCTCAATGGCAAGGGCTTAACACTGAGGTACCTCAGTCAGGAGCATAGGCTGTTTAGCCTGTTGTTGTCATATCTGTGGGTGTGCACAAACTATGTTGTTACAGTATGTATGATCCCACAACAGCCATGTTTCCTACCAATAGGGGCCACTGGGTTTGTTGTGGTGGGTGTGCTTCATCATACATGCTACAAATTCAAGATGAGCTTACCCTCCTTACCCCCCCCCCCCCCCCCCCCCCCCCCCCCCCCTCCCTCTTTCCTTCTACCTTTTCCTCATCCTCCCCTCCCACTCCTCCTCCTCTCCCCCTCCCGCTCTTCCTCCTCTCCCTTCCCTCCCACTCCTCCTCTCCCTCCCCTCCCACTCCTCATTCTCCGCTCCTCCTCCTCTCCCTCCTCTCCCTCCTCCTCCTCCTCTTCCTCTCCCTCCTCTCCCTCCTCCTCCTCCTCTTCCTCTCCCTCCCGCTCCTCCTCCCCTCCCTCTCTCCTGCTTCTCCTACAGCTTGAAATGATGCAGGACCTGCAGGAAAAAGGATATGTGTTCTGTGATATACAGCCATTCAACCCTCTGCAGTAATCACAGCAACTATTAGCCCCCCATCACTTTTGTCTTTTACATTCGATGTTTGGAAAATTAATACATGATTCAGTTCTAAAGTAGTGAACCATTAGCTAGCCATAGTAACGTAGTGGATGACAACAGAGTAACAGCAAGGGCGCATCGAGCCGCCGAAGGCCTGAGCCTGTAATGAGGCTGTATACGCCTAGTCTGGTTCCCAGACCCAACTCGCGGGTAGGTCTGGGAACCAGACTAGTATATGCCATGCATGCAGATTGTGCATGGCTGCTACATGTAACTTATGGTGTTAAGTTACAAGTGTATTTGCATAGTTTTCCTCTCCAGCCCTAACTTTCATCGAGGTATCCTTGGCCAGATGTACACTACACACCCCTTACAAAATATGCCTGGTATTTTCGTATCTTGTCTAGCTATAGGAGGCAAGTCTTGTGAAATGCGTTGGTAGTACAGAAACGCAGACATCATAGCCATTTGATCTTCCGCTCTCTACGTAATTCTGTGTGTACACTTTCTGCAATAATTTGATAGGTGATCTCAAATTTCACGTACCTCTGCAGCTGCAGGCTCTCTCCCCTTCAGAAGGGATTCCTGCAGAATGCCTGAGACAGACTCCACTTGGCCCTCCAACAGCATTCGAGAAAATCATACATTCCAAGCGTGGGACGTCCGATATTTTGCGGCTTCCGCAAGCATACCTCGCATGATTGAAACCAACGCAGCTTCCTGTCACAAAACCTATG
The DNA here is from genome assembly GCA_963931865.1 of Axinella damicornis. Classification (NCBI taxonomy): domain Eukaryota; kingdom Metazoa; phylum Porifera; class Demospongiae; order Axinellida; family Axinellidae; genus Axinella; species Axinella damicornis. The sequence goes on along the minus strand of OZ007507.1, from coordinate 11,683,757 downwards.
GGCTGTACGTCCTTTTAGAACAGTTAGCTACCGATTGTATACTGTATTGTCGTGTATAGTTTATAGTATAGCGTTGTTAACTGTACGTGTGCGCGGCCCAGAGCCAGACAATCTGAGAAATGTCGCAGTTCAGTGTTCCAGACATCCCAATCTCCAAGGACCTGATAGAACGGATCCATTTCTCCCTGTCAAGCAGAAATGCCGAGGCGAAGGTGAGCGAGTGTGTGACGCATGTGTTTGGTTCAAGATTCGTGGATGACCCGCGCGCGATCGATTGGCAGTACATCGCCTCGGGCGTGACCTGCCTGTTACGAACAGAGAGCTCGCGAAGAACGGTAAGAAGTACCTGTGGTCGATAAATTTGTGTCTGTATAACGCTCACTACGGCGTGTTGGTGTGGAAGGGGAAACTGGTGTCCAACTGTAGCTACACAGCTGTCGCTAACAACTTTCATGTTTTCGCGTTGAGCGAGGTGGATGCTGTCATTGGGCTGCTGTTTTCGGACCAGCAACACTCCAATGACCTACATAAGACATACCATGAGTGGCACCAAGAGCGCATGCGTGATGAGAAGGGGAAAGGCTTTGTGCCCCCACAAGGCTCGAGGTTTAGGAAAGAGATGATCTCCAGACCATGTAACTTTCAGCACATTCAAGGCACCCAAGCACTGGACGAAATCCTCGAAATTGAAAAGATCAAATCTGACATACATGCCACCATTTATGGCCTGGGTCCCCGAGGGAGGTTGGACACAGTAGACTCACCATCACCGAGACAGAGAAGGAAAAAGGACACCCAAAAGCCTCGCCTGGAGTTTGCACAGGTCAGAGTGCCATACACATTAGTCTCCTCAAAGCTCAGCGCTTCGGAGCCTGCTCTGGACAAGATTACGGACACAGAACAGCCTTTCCACAACCGTGGAAGCTTCCCATTTGAAGGAAATACTGGTGCAGTTCCGTACACATACCCTCAAGACCCTTTGCCCCCTGTAAATCCTCTCTCTCCCACAATTGCTTCCTTACAATCGTCTCTAGTTGCCAGTCTTTCTCCGGAACAGGGAGCTCAACCTCCCGTCGAAAGCCTACCGTACGAAACTGTTCCAGACTTTGGACCTCACCCTTCACCGTACGTCAATGGTGAAGAGTATTCTGAGCAACATGTCAACTATGACTATGATGATCCAATTCCTCCCAGTGCCTATCAACAACAGTACATCCCTCCCTCAGCTAACGGTTTCCATACCGACAATGTCCAAAGGTCACCAGATCTACAGGAGTCTGATCCAGGACAGTACCAAGCACACTTGGATGTTCAGAACTATAATCCAGGAGGAAGCCATGGTAACTATGGTTATGACCTGACCCCACCCAGACTAGATTTAAACTTGGAGAAGGAGTTCACAGAATCAGTACTGTTTCAGTCCACACTAATGACTTCTAATTGAATGGCTGTTGGTTTATAATAACAATATTAACACAGTAGTATAGCTTTTTGAGATCCGAGCTCAAAAAATGATCTTCTTGATCCCCATTTGTCAGCAAGCCTGACCATGCAACTAACTACATGCTTGTGTGTTTCTTCTCTCTGTCACAACACTCACGAGTCTTGGCAGCCAACCAAGTCGACTTTCCATGACTTCTGTGTAAGTCAAGATGGCTTTTATGTTTTGCAATCAATTAACTGCATTTTTGTAATTAGTGTGGCCATAGGAGGCAATAACACTGGTGCTGATTGAATCTAGATTACTGTAGAGCACTAGCCACCAAATGGCTCAGTGGAATTCCTAATTTTTATGCACATAGTTTTATGGTTGGTTTTCTTGTTTGTTACTTGTATGTTGTTCTTTTGTTATTCCTCAGTTATTAAACATTTTCTCCTCCGTGTTACCATGGTTTCCGTTCGTCTGTTTTGAGTCGGCAAGGACCAGTTGCTCTGTTCCCACTGGCTCCACGGTCGCAGTGCAAGATCTTTGACCAGCTCAGTTCTTTGACCCGGATACCTGGGCCACTTTTATCCCTAGCCTGTGGATCATCAATGCCTCAATCTATAGTCTCTAGTAATCTCTAGGAATCTATAGTAATCTCTATTGATCTGTAGTAGTAGTGAGCTTCACCAATAATTAGTGGGAGATGAATATCAGCATGTGAGATTAGATAACAAGCTGCACCAGTGTTGGTGTGTGCGTGCGCATGTGCGTGTGCGCGTGTGCGTGTGCTAAGAGTTCCCAGGAGAGGACTCCATCACTATTCTCGTTCCCAGGCTGATTTCCTTGGTACGAGGCTACTGCATCGATCACCTTGTGCTGGTAGCCATAACTCATATCTCCCTCATTCTAAAGCTGTAGGCTGGGTATAAGGCTTCGCAACTATGTATTGGGTAGAGTCACACCGTCTTGGGTTCCAAGTTGGTACCAGATTTTTTTTTCTTCTCTCTGCCAGTACCTAGCCTCGTACCCAGGCCGTTAGAGTCACACCGTCTTGGGTTCCAAGTTGGTACCAGATTTTTTTTTCTTCTCTCTGCCAGTACCTAGCCTCGTACCCAGGCCGTTCCCACCGCCAGTATTGCTTCCAGTATGAAATACGGTGGGGGAAGGCCTGGGAGATCTGGTCATGTGCGATGTCATCAAGTAGACACATGGTAGACACACAGAGGGCGGTGCCCAACGAAGAATCTCAATGTCCTGTGTTGTACTGTCCGTCCAATGGCTGGATATCAGAGTGTTCGCAAGGCAGACGATCGATACCGTTCATTGTTCACAACGCCGGGGACGGATCAACGCGAAACAGGTATTTTAATGGTTGGTCACCGCCCCCCGTGTGTCTACCATCTGTCTACCTGTCGTCATCGCACGTGACCAGATCTCCCAGGCCTTCTCCCGCTGTATTTGCGATAAAATACTGGCGTGGGAACGGCCTGGGAACGAGGCTAGCCAGTACCAGGAGCCTACAAAGGGTTCCTGTCAGTACATCTCACTGTACAGCTGCAACTTAGCCTCGTCCCCAGGCCTCCGCCCAGATTTTATCTCGCAGCTGCGGAGAAACATTTTTCTCCACGGCTGCAAGATAAATTCTGGGCGGAGGCCTGGGGACGAGGCTATACTGCAACTAGCTTCTGAATGTGTCCAGCCATCCACGTGCACCCCAAGGAGAACGTCTAGTGGAAGGAGATTTCTTGTAGCCTCGTTCCCAGGCACTTGGTAATTACCAAGCGCCTGAGAACGAGGCTAATGTCACTAACGCCTTTCTAATCTGAAATGTAGGATGGCCAATGAAATTGCACAGCGCATAATATTATTGTCGGTTACATCACTGATCAATGGAGGAGTCAAAAACAGTTCAGTTTAAACGACTCGTAAGGAGGACTTGCTTCGTTTTGGTTCATGACACGCCTTCATAGCTTCACGACGTAGTGCTACACAACTACTAGTACAGAGCGGAGTGTATCTTCAAATTTCTTTGCTGATTGCATTCTTAGCGCAATCAGCATTTTCAAATACACCTTCGCTGGGCACGCCTCTGTGATAAGAAATGTAGCTCAAGCCACCAGATGTTCTCCGCTGCATGGTAGGTGGCCGTGGACGTCTGGGCATGAGGGGAGGGGGGGGGGGGGGGGGGGGGGGGGGGGTCCTAGCAGATCCAGGTAGCATTCTAGATACAGTACTAATGGGTGGTACTAGTAATAGAAGGTGTTAATTGATGAACATCTGCATTGCTGTTAACAGCTGTAATGTGAATGGAAACAGATGGCTTGGGGGTTGGTTAAGAATGTGTTGTCTAGGTGATAATGGTCTGTGGTAGTACTTAATGGGCTATAACTGTACAAAAGA
>OZ007507.1:11519482-11679731 GCA_963931865.1 Axinella damicornis | reverse complement strand
TGGCACACTGCCACGCACTATTCAATCCCCCCCCCCCCCCCCCCCCCCCCCCCCAAAAAAAAACTTCTCTATGCTCTGCTTTGCCCCCTTTTGTGTTATAATTTCTGAAATAAACCCTGCGCATGTACTTGCTTCAGTTGTGCTATTTTAGTTGGGTTTGCAGAATTTGCCATCATATCCTCAGTGTTGTTGACTAGATTGATGGTTGTCCTACACAGAACATAGTCCATCTTATTCAAACACCTCCAGATGTACAATGGTGGTATATTAACCCATCATGAATATCTTTGAGTAACTACCTTTTGACATAACAGTTGTGCATGCAATCTAGGAATTTGTGCAATGTCGGAGTGCATGGTTGAAATTTCATTCTTTGCAAGGAACTTTGAAAGGTGCTAATCAAGTGGAGATTTTTCTCTGATTCTAGCATGACTGTCCATACAATGTAGCCTCATTCCCAGGTGCTCAGTAATTGGGCGCCTGGGAACAAGGCTACATACAATGTTGTGTGTACCATAAGAACACACAACTGCCCCCTTGCCGTCTTGGGACCCGTGGCCCTTCCGGATCCCATCTTAAACTTAAATTGGGACCTCTGGCCATCTTTAGGCTCCTGCCTACTGCATGTAGAATATCTGCCCTTCTTGGGTCAAAATCGATCTGTCCACATACTGTGCATGCAGCATGCACTCATAATTATACTTGATAGGGAATTTTCATCAACAGATTGAAGGTATGTACTTACGTCAGCTAACAGGTTTCTATGGAGATCTTAACTCTAGCCCTTGATAGCCTCCCCCACTGATAGCCTAAGCTTGTTCCCAGGCCCCCAACCAGCTGTTCATATACTGCAAGTGATGGACGCTCGGCAGGGCCTGGGAACAAAGCTACATTCATGATAACTATTATCTCCACAAAATGTTCATTACCACAAACATACAAACAAAACATACAAAACAGTGACAATACAGTAACAAAGTTGGGTGTCCCGAAGTGGCAGTGGGCAGTGACAACACAAGAACCATGACAGTGAAGTCCGCAGACTGAAGTGAACCGCCATGAACAGTGAACACACATACACACACGTACACGTACACGCACACACATGGACACACATACACACACACACGTACACACAAGCTTAGTAGTTTACAATACACAGAGTGACTTATGAAGTGATTGTTTGCCGGGTGCAAAACAAGTTGATTGTCAGCTAGTGCACGGCTTGTCTGTAGAACAGAACATATGCCGCCTCGCTTTTGATCGTGGAGTCCGGGCTGAACGTGGGACAGATGTACACTCTGTGTGTGTGTGTGTGAGTGTGTGTGTGTGCAGTGAGAGTGGAAGAAGTCAACATGACTGCCACTGGTAGTCACACAACTGCCATAGAAGCTATCAGGATGGGGTACATCACCTCTGGCACAATAATACATTAGCCTCGTTCCCAGGCCCGCGTGCCGCTTTCGGTTGCACGAAAGAACGCGGAGGGCCTGGTATGTTTCCTCACGTGCATGACATCGAGGGTAGAAAGGTGGTAGAAAGGACTTAATTGAACGTGGGCAAACTGGGGCTCAGAACAGCAAGAAGAGCAAAGGTACGAGGTAACTTACCACACGTATTGTGCTAGCGGGGGGCGACTGTTATACACACCAAGCATTGAACGTGTAGTTGGTTGAACAATACGCAAAACTTCGCTTTTTTGTTCTGAAAATTTTGGCCGTTTGTCGATTACGTAATGCTCATGTGAGGAAACATACCAGGCTCTCCCCGCTTTTCCATACTGCAAGTGATGAAAAGCTGCTGGGAACGAGGCTAATAATACATGTGCACAATAGATGGTATCTTATTGGTTTACCTAGCATAATCATTAGCTCAGATTAATACCAGCCATCTGACCCATTGAAATTCAATCTGCTTGTACTGAAGTTTACATGAAATGGGAACCATCTGTGTTATTTGTTTCCACCACAATGAGTGGCAGATGCCAGCAGCTATATTATAAAACACTCCATAAATGGAGATACTATATTTAGAAAGGTAATGAATTTGATTGTCTGTGTGCCCAGCCAACTCATGAGCTCCTGCCCTCTAACCTAATGAGCTATGAAAACTATTCTGTGGGTGAGGTGTTGACATTGCAGAAATAGGATTCACTGAGCAGAGATTAGGATAAGACAATCTGTGAATAACCCAGGCTTATTCATAATTATCTTGTAGTTTGGGACAAAGCTGGTTCCAGCTACATGTAGCCTCATTCCCAGGCCATCTCCAGCTCCGTTTATACCGAACGAGGCTAGGTTCCAGCGTTGACCCACGTAACCTAGCCTCGTCCCTCCTCCTTACTTTTCATTGCTGCACAGGGCAGGGAACGAGGCTAAAACAAACCCACCTGTGTAATGAGCTGGTCATTAACTACACTAGCCTCGTTCCCAGGCCTACCCCGTTTTGTTCTGTTCTTCGGTTTCCGTTGATGCGGAAGGGCTGAGTCTCAGCCAAGCCGAACAGCTGTGTGCAGCTGCAGGCATTTGAAGTGTCTATCCCCTGATAATAATTTATTGCTACGGTAGTCGCACATTAAGCACAGGTTACGGGATACTCGTGCACGCGCCATGCGAAATGTATTGGGAAATGCTCACTAACCAAGAACCTCTGGTACGAAGAGCGTTAGTCTCATTCCCAGACCGTTTATCCAGCGCGTGTATCGCTTTCAGTATAGCGATACTAAAAGCGATCCATGCTGGGGTTGGTTGGGTCTGGGACCGAGACTAGAAGAGCGTGAGCAACTTGATTCTAGAGGTGGAGATGCGCTGTCACAAGGTGCAGGGCAATGGCATGACAGAAGCTTTTACTGATATGCTGTATAGCCTTGCAAAAACTAGCATTTCAGTTCACCAAAAAGCCGTCTTTTCTCAAGCGACACAGCAGATAAATTTGCCAGGGATTATGCTATCAAAAAAAGCTTCCGTCATGCCCTGCACCTTGTGATAGCGCACCTCCACCGCCAGAATCAAGTTGCTCACGCTCTTCGTACCAGAGATTCTTGGTTAGCATACATTTCCCAATACATTTCGCACAGCGCGCGTACGAGTATCCCGTAACCTTAAGCTATGTTTCAACAGAATGAAAATGAGCACCTAATAACGAGGTGGGAACAAGACTATCCCAGATGAGACTAACAGCCTGTTTGCATTACAGACCGAGAAGGGCGGATTCGCTCCAATTCGACGCAGATCAATCTGGGAGGTGCATTTACACTACGCCGCACGAGTGCTCCATGTAGGTGTGGTTTGGGGTCAAAGTTCATGATTAGTCACATGCCCAGACCACATCCTCACGAGTCTAGTCATGTTCAATATACAATACCATGACAACCCCTAGTCTTGAAACCAGACCCTTCCTGATCTGGTTCCGATACTATTCGCAACCGTCTCGCCAAGAGTTCGTAACAATACTTGGTCTCGCCCCCATCCATGCCCTACCAACGGGTTCGATTCCATTTATACTTGGGGCAGGAGCATTTATACTGGGTCGGACCCAGTTCGATGGAGTTTAGTGGTCCAGTACGGAGCGGAGCGGAGTGGTTCGGTTCTTGTTTACATTACAATGTAATTAGAACCAGTTCAAGCTGTGTCGATCCAGAGCGCTAGTGTAACCAGGCTGTAACTAGCCTGGGAATGAACTATCACACTAGTCCAATGCTCAGGGATGTTATTAGTACCTTATAGTACTGGGCGTTGTATGGGCTGCTGCAACTAAAGTAATACTATGGTTGCAGTTACGGTAGGGTAACTCCACAACAATCACTCCGGAAGTTGCTTCGGGCTTGTTGGAGGGTAGTACATGTACATGCATACACCCAACAACAAGCATGTACAAAACGTGCGTGTAGATATAAACTTTACATCTGCTCCGGAAGTTGCAGGCTTCCGCAAGCTGTCTGTAGACAGGCTGCGAACAAGCACAACTTCTGTGATAAACCAGTGCTCATCAGAGAACTCGATCAAAGCCGTGTAGGGTAAAACTTTGTATGGAGGACAAGTTTATGATTTTAGTGTCCATTGAGTTGGGGACAGGGGTGTTTCTGTCTGCAGGAAAGCATAATGACTCTACGTCATTGTATGCTCTCCTGCTGTGTGTGCTAAACATGATCTTGTCAATGCTCTTGGAAAAAGCACGAACATGATCTTGGAAAAGCAGGCTATACTAGCTAGCAAGGTACCGGTCATTTCATCTGAACATGATCTCGCAATCTGCTAGCAAGGTACAGTGTACCGTCTCATTGTCTGTGCTGTGTGCTAGTAAGGTCAGATGCCCATGTGGTGTGGATGCTGTCCTGAGTCATTGCTGGCTAGTCCCGCGTACAATATTGCCTTGTGTAGGAAGAACAGTACCGTCTGTTGCACAACCTACTTCCCCCCTGACATTCAATAGTGGTCTACACACTCCTAATATGGTCAAAGAATGATTGCCATCTTGTATGTACACTGTGTGTACGTCACACGCACTTCCTTATACTGACTAGAGTGGCCAAATCAGTGTCACCGGTAGCTGACGTACTGCAACACTGCACTGTATGTGCACGTGTGTACACACATCAATAACAGCACAGAGGTCAGAGGTCAACACAGAGGTCAGAGGTCAAAGATGGGTCCTCTCTGCTATACTTGTGCGTACTACACAAATGCAGCCTTGTTCCCAGGCTCTCTCCTATCCGGCCAGGGAAGGAGGCTAACTAACAGATACCGTAATAGAAGCACCTAAAATAGGACAATTACAGGCAGACCAAGTTTGACCAATCAGAGGGCTGCATTTGGCACCCAGACAGGAAGTGGACGTACTTAAATTGCTATAGTATACTAGCCTCGGTCCCAGGCTCCTCCCCCTGAGCGCGCCGACTTTCTTCACTGCGTGCAGAGGGGGGAGCCTGGGAACGAGGCTAACAGTATACATCATGGCCGCTAACTCACTTGTTGTCACTGATGGTGTACCAGTTGTCCGTGGTGTGGTGCCTGTACGTGGCCGTGTAGTGCCCACAAGACCTGTCGCCACAGTGTTCAACCATGGCGTAGAGCTCGTAGCAACAATGCTGAGGCTGAGGCTCCCGTAGATACTCATTTGCTGTGTGTGTGTGTGTGTGTGTGTGTGTGTGTGTGTATGTGTGTGTGTGTGTGTGTGTGTGTGTGTGTGATGTAAGGTGTGTGTGCGTGTGAGGGTGTGAGTGTGAGTGTGTGTGTGATGTAAGGTGTGTGTGGTGTGTCATACTGCTAACTAAGCACTCAAAAAGTGGAACACTGTTCCGTTCCACTTTACGCAGGCCCGGGAATGAGGCTGCCTCTACACTAGAGGAACATGTTCCCACATTACGTACCAACTTCATCAGTGAGGAACTCGGTGATGTTCAGGTGGCAGGGGATCTGCACTGTTGCTTCCAGCTTCGTCTGAGACGGCCCAAAGAAGCGCTTCAGGTCTGAACACACACCGAGTTAAGGAAAGAACGACCCACAGGATTTCCTATGATTATGTTATTGTGTATCAGTGGAGGAGGAACTGATATGGCAGCAATCACGAGGGTCGGGACCATGGGCCGGCAGTTCACATCAGCTTTATGGATAAACTATGTGAGAGGGATAAACTATGTGAGAGGGATAAACTACGTGAGAGGGATAAACTATGTGAGAGGGATAAACTACGTGAGAGGGATAAACTAGGTGAGAGGACTCTGCCCAATAGGTCATCTATAAGTGCAGGAAGAAGTATCAGGACAACCAACACAGTGAGGGTGGCTGAGTGGGTGTCATGCAGAACGGCATCCTAAACTATTGCACCACGTACTACAGCATAGCCCAGGATTGCTTACTATGTCATTTGAATGCAGCATATACAATTGCGCAGCCAATCTTGAGATTTGAGCAGTTCCGGGGCATGCACAATCTAAAGAATGCGTATGCAAACTCTGACCTCACACACCACAACTGACAGTATTCCATATTTTCAGAATATGGCAGCTGTACGCTTGTGCGGTATACAACAAAGCACAATCGCTTCGGCACTCCAAATTAGCATTCCAAATACGGAAGTTTTATAGGGTCTGTTGACATTGTACTGTGTGAAGACAAGTACTTATGTTTCATTGCAGCAGAACCTCAACCTTAGAGTATGTATCAAGAATGGTAGCTTCATTCCCAGGCTGTTCCCACCGCCAGTATTTCATCGCTTCCAGTATGAAATACGGCGGGGGCCCGGGAAGGAGATCTGGTCACGTGTGGTGCCATCACATGGTAGACACATAGTCTCGTTCCCAGACCATTTTCGCACGGCGGAATGTAAAGTCTGGCCGGCGAGACTAGTAGACACACGGAGGGCGGTGCCAATGAAGAATCTCGACATCCTGTCTTGTACTGTCCGTCCGAAGGCTGGATGTCAGAGTGTTCGCAAGGCAGACAACCATTGTTCACAACGCGGGGACTGATCGACATGAAACAGGCATTATAAACGGTTGGGCACACCGCCCCCCGTGTGTCTACCATCTGCCCACCTGATAGGCCTGCGCTAATTATGCGCGCATAATTTGCAGAATAATAGGGACTTACCCGAATTGCACATTATTCGCGAATAATCGGGCCAGAAAACGGAAATAATTATTAGTGGGCGTGTAGTTTCAGCCACGTGGCTCATGGCTGCCTTGTGTGAGTCGGTTGCAGAGTGCTGTGGCGACCTTTCGTTGCTTTCGAGCTCCGAAACAGGAACAGAGGCTACAGAGCACGAGTCTACCTCCTCCTGTGTGTCTCTGCTAGACCGCTTACGGAGCCCTAAGCCATCTGAGTTGGCTTGTAAACGAAAAATCGATCACAATGTCAAAAATATTTTGTGAATAACAGGTTGTTGATGTAAAATAATGGGCTTAGTTGTCAAGAATATTCGAATAAAATAATGGGGGAAATTTTGTGAATAATTAGCTCAGGCCTACCACCTGACATCATCGCATGTGACCAGATCTCCAGGCCTTCCCCCTCCGTCATCACATGGTAGACACATAGTCTCGTTCCCAGACCATTTTTCCCCTCCCCCCTCCGTAATTCATACTGGAAGCGAGGAAATACTGGCGGTTGGAACGGCCTGGGAACGAGGCTACAAGAATGGGGGAGACCCTGCTACAAACATCAGCTAATGTACAACCTCAAATGCAATGTGGGAAAGCAAGGAGTGTCGGTATACCCCGTGTGTGCATGTGCGGCAAGGGGCAGAGTGATCGTTTTGTCAGTCAGTATGTCCGTATGCCTGTCTGTTTGTGGATACAGGTGAAATAGGAAAGCCTGCACTCTGCTGCACTCTTATTACACAAGTTACAGTTGAAAAACAACTTGTATGTACCTCACAAATGATAAGAGCTGTGAAAAGTTTTTCGCTCTTTGTCCAAATTATCAAACAATTAAAACATCAACATCACCTCGATTTCAAGATGACATGTTTACGGTAAGGCTAAAAGTATTCGATATCATAAAGCACAGCTAGTCCGCACATCGAACGTTGCTGCACACAACGCACTGTGTAGGTGCTCCACTGTACAGTTCCCAAGTGTCTCTCATCTTAGTTACGTCAAGGTAGTGCAAAAGTTAGGGTAATTAGGGTGTGATTACTATAGCCAATGGGTTTTCAAAACCACTACTGGATAGATCCTCTACTGGGCACTTCTTGTTTCCATAGCAACAGAAATGACAGTAGTATAAGTCTCTCTCAGGGAGGGCCCGCTGGATTGTCTTTGACCATAACACTACAGAGTTTGGGAATTCAATGGATCATATTGTAGCTAGTGGGGGTGGATACGGAGGACAAGGATGGGAGGGGCACGCTGGATGGAGAGTGACTTGCAGTACCGCTGGAAGTTTAGGCAACCATTGCAAAACTGTGTGTGAGTGATTGTGTGTGTGTGTGTGTGTGTGTGTGTGTGTGTGTGTGTGTGTGACAGGTGGAAGGTTTGAAGGTTTATATGGGGAGGGTAGACTGGGAGCAAAAGCAGGAGGAAGGGAACAGGAGGGTAAAAGGGGGGGCGACACAGTGAAGGGATTACATGTAATTTGACTCACTGGTTTGTTGTTTCCATCGAGCACCTCCTTCATGTTGAATGTCCTGAAGCAGTCCATCAAATCCACAACACTTTTGTTGGTGGTGCCCTGGGAAGATCAAAAATGGGGTTGGGAGGAGTGGGGGAGAGGGGAGGGTGGTGTGAAGGGAGGTGAGGGAATTAGGAGGACAGGGAGAGGAGAGGGTTTGGAGGAGGGGGAGGAGGAGGAGGAGCAGTGGGAAGTGAGGAGGGAGGAGCGGTGGGAAGTGAGGAGGGAGGAGGAAAGAGGGCAAAAAGTATTGTGTGTATAGTTGAAAATAACAGCTGGCCATTGATGACCACCCACAATCAATCCATGACTGTATGCAGGTCTAATTGGCCAGCCAAAATCTGAATTCTTATCTAAACACTGAGTTAGTGTTTTAGGGTGGGGACGACAGCAATGTTAAGAACGTGCTGCACTCACTTCTGGAAAGGGCAGAGCCAGGTCCCAGATGGGGTCAAAGGTTGTGGAGGTGTAGCCACAGGAGGTGCACTTGAGTGAGCTCAGGAGCTGCCCCATAAAGAGATGGGCAAGGGGCGTGTCCTCCATGTACATCGTATTGTTCCACAATAGCTTACCCATCTCCCTGACACTGCAGGAGGAACATGATTGCATCTTTTGTCTAAATGATTCCAGACACACACAAGTGTACCATAAGTGAGGACCGATATTTATGTGAAGGGTTTGTTCAACCCTGACCACACCTATCCGTAGATGACACCAATTAACTATTATAGTATGTAGAAGGTCACCTGAGATTCTCAATTGCGTCTTCGCTGATCCATGGGGGCCTTCTTGAGCTCCTCCCCTCAAAGGCCAGCCACTCATCCTGCAGATAACCAAGAAGGAAGCGCAGAAACTCCTGGGCGTCATGCTGGCCAGTGCCATAGAACTCCGGGTGGAGGTATGCAATGGACATCTTCAGATCACGGGGGTAGAGCGAGCTGCTGATGACTTGCTTGGAGGGGAACCACATATGCATCATCAACTTCACATAGTCTGTGGGAGGGGAGAGAGTGGGGAAGGGGGAGGGGGGAAGGATGGGAGGTGGATGAGCAGGGGAGGCTCTGGAGTTGTGTAGGCTGGTAGATTCGCTGTCACTGTATTGGAGTTAACTTTTACATAATGGTCTACACACGTACTATGGTAACCACAACGTTAGTGGATTGTGATAGTCTGGTTCCCAGACCTTACGAGAAATGGCCTGGCATCTTCCACGGCTTCAACTGCTACACACACTACGCCAGAAACCACACTGTGAGGATTGAGTTGCAGCGGGGAGCGAGATCAGTATGCCGCTACGTGCAATAACTATAGTGCAGTACATTTCCGAGTTTCGAAGGCAAATTGTATATTAACGATTAAGTCATTGTACAGTGTACACGCATAAGGTAATTCGAAATTCGTAATACGGTTCTATTCCTACGCAAGATCAAACTTTCAGTTCGCAAACGTTCAATTCCTATGTATTCCATGTGCTGACATTAAGTACAACTGTACCAGAAAACCAGTGAACCAGTTCATGGTGCAGCTGTACCAGTGAACCAGTTCATGGTGCAACTGTACCAGTGAACCAGTTCATGGTGCAGCTGTACCAGTGAACCAGTTCATGGTGCAGCTGTACCAGAGAACCAGTTCATGGTGCAACTGTACCAGAGAACCAGTTCATGGTGCAGCTGTACCAGTGAACCAGTTCATGGTGCAACTGTACCAGTGAACCAGTTCATGGTGCAGCTGTACCAGAGAACCAGTTCATGGTGCAACTGTACCAGGGAACCAGCTCATGGTACCCACAGTGTGGGAGAGGTACATCACTGTAAGCCACCAACTTACGTCCGGTGAGTACTCCCGTTTTCCCCCTATTGAGGAACAGCTCTGTCATCTCGGGAGTGTGCCCCAGGCACTGCAACATGCAGTTCATGTAGCAGGTGTTCCCCAGGTTATAGATGCCCACGACCCCATCCTTGGCCCCCCAGATTGAGAGAGAGGAGGACATCTTTGAGGAGGAGGAGGATTCTGGGGAGGAAGGGGGAGGGAGGGATGAAGAGAGAAGAGAGGGGAGGGGGAGGAAGGGAAGAGTGAGAGGGGGGAGGGAGGTGGAAGGGAGGGATGAGAATGAAGGGGGAGGGTGGGAGGAAGAGGGAGGAGGGAAGGAGGATGGGGAGGGAGGAAGGGGAGGGAGGAAGAGGGGTGTATATATATGAGGTAGCGAGCTAGGAGACATACTTTAGTGAGCAATGTCTGATAACAGTGCTGATATAAAGGAACCCAAAAAAGAAGGACAACTTTGCATGACATGACACAGCTGAGCAAAATGTACCAGGACCAAGCTCAACAGCTGATAGGCCCATTGTATGTGTTAGCACATGCTCTTCTCATGCTGTCTCACCGGCCGTACTGTAAAAGGCCTGCTGCAGCCGTTCAGCAAACCACGCAGTGGTGACCGTGGTCAGACTCGGACTCGGAGGCCTCAATCCTACAGGATTCTGCCATTCTGTGCTCCACGGTGCCCCAGGATAGATCCCCTCAGTAGCAACACCAACATGTCCTGTCTGAGAGGCTGGAGTTGGACCCCACTGCCAACTCAGCACTGGGCTGGATATCCCAGAAATGGATGCGGTCTTGGCAGCCACTGCCTTTGCCTTTACAGCCACCGCTGTTGCCTTGGCAACGTGTCCACTGTTACCTGTGTTTCAAGACATGACAGTGTGACGACAAGCAGAATTAACATGCAGACACAAAGCATTGCTTTACCCCTCCTGTGTAGGTGTGCATGGACAAGAAATGCTTCAGCTACTGTGTTGACAGACTTCACGCTCAATGCAATAAAATCAGCACAATCTTATACTGGAACACTTCTGTACCAGGCTGGTACAAGTCAAAGGAGCTATTTTCAGTAGATAATGACATCATTTTCAGTAGATAATGACGTCATAAGTAGCTCACTGTACTGTCTATGTATAATGCCTGATGAAGACCAACAAAGCTAGGTCGAAACGTGTTTTCTGAATTGAAAATAAACTTCCACTAGCTGGTGAAAGTCCGTTCAACAGCGCTGCATTCAGCTATTTTCACAATTATTATTACTTTCAGCTACTTCCAACTATTGGTTTCTTGGCTCCGCCCTTTTGAAATTGCACCTGATAGATAATTATTACACATCAAAGATTGGTTATGCAAGTCCCATGCAGGTGCCAGGCTCAACAAACGGCATGTGGGGTGGGGTGGGGGATAAGTATTCCATGGAGAGTATGAGAGTCTAGTGCAATCAAAAACTAATAGGTGCATCGGCTAGGCTGGTTTTACCTTGGGACCACACTTCAAAAATAAAATTCACAAAAGGGCAGATCAAAGAATTCAAATATGTCAGATCGAGGCTGTGAATCGTGGGGGTAAAGATTACAGCAATCAGGAAGCAACTGTGATTGCACTCCAGCAATGCATTACAGCAACACCTATACAAGCAGTACAGAGGCTGCGCCACCGGTCCGGCTGGTCCGGCTGGTCCGGCTTTGGCCGGACCACTTTTCCAGCCGACCTGATTATAATATCACGTGCAGTGTAGTCACGCATAATCTACTTATATGCAGCGGCAATGGCATCTGTTTCTCGTCCTAGTTGTGGGCCTACCATTGAAACTCCACAGCAGCCAAGGTCTTTTCTTTCCCAAAACGGCCATTTTGATGCTACGAGAGCGCTTCCTCATCGCTGAAAATACATGCGAAAAATTTTTTCTGCGCTTCGCGCGGACAGATCGGCGCTTCGCGCCTCTGCGCTACGAATGGGCCGTACCACTTCTTCTATGCCGCTGCCGCCCCTGCAGTAGTAGCTACATCTAATGGTAGGCAATGGTAGTTGTTCCCAGGCCCGTGCCATTTTCGTTTGCATGAAGAGAACGCCCTTCTAAGTCTTCCACTGCCGCATTTGCACGCAACAGGGGGTAACGTTGCACAATATTAATGTCACAGACGTGCATACCATGAGTGTGTGAGCATACCTGTGCTCCAGTTCAGGCCGCTCTGCACTCCACTGTTCTCCTTCCTCAGGAGGGCAGGGCTCGGCCTTCCGGAGCCACATGAGGATGAGTCACTGACCCTCCTCAAAGCACCCATCTTGATACTCCCACTGGCAGCCAGTGACGCTGGGGAGTTGCTCTTCGCTGGCCTCTGGCTCTGAGGAGGTAGAGGAGGTAATGGCTTTGGGGTACTGGACGAAGCCACGGGCTTGACCATCACAAGTCCAGATACCCTCTGCTTCTCCTGTCTTTCCTTCGTCCTCCATTCACGGGATGGGCTGCGGGGCACCATCTCCTCCCTTTCCTTCGTCCTCCATTCACGGGATGGGCTGCGGGGCACCGTCTCCTCCCTTTCCTTCGTCCTCCGTTCATGGGATGGGCTGCGGGGCACCGTCACCTCCCTTTCCTTCGTGCTCCATTCATGGGACGGGCTGCAGGGCACCGTCTTCACAGGAGACATCACATCAGTTTTCACCCCCTTTGGTGCCATCGCCTTCTGGCCAGTGAAATCCACATCACTTTTCGCCTTCTTTGGCTTCTGGCCCGTCAGATCCTTAGTCTTCTGAGTGCACACCGAAGGGAGCACGTACGGAGGAGGGGACTTCCTCTTGGGAAGCAGAACCCCTGGCTGGGCTGCTGACATCCTTGGTCCTGAAAAAGAAGCACTCCGCTTTCTAGGAATCTTCCCGCTTTGAGGATCCTTCTTGGGAGTTGACGTCAAGCTACTAGGAACAGTGACAAGGGAGTTGCTCCTCTCCCTCCTGACAGTGGATGCAGATCCATTGAAATGGTCCTTCACTGCAGGGGAGTCCATTGACCCTCGTCTGGAAGGTCGAGGGCTACTGCTTCGGACAGTATTGCGGGCTGTCTGAGAGACACCTGTGTTCTTCTGGCTGTTTGCAGCAGGGGAAGAAATGCCACTCTGCTTCCCTGTAAGTGTGGTTCCTGCTGATGACAAAAGTGAACAATCATAATTTCCACATAAAATAGGTTACTAAATTATGCTACATGCACTTATAATTACTGGATGTTATTAGACTGTGGTATGCATAATGTGCTTTGATCTTTTGAACTTAATGAAGTTTCTAAAATCCATTATACACCTCATCGTATTTCATACATAGAAACTGAAAGATATAACCCTAAGCCGGTTATTGCTGCTCGAGTGCAATACGTAACAGGCAAGTTGGCAGAATATAAGAATGGATCCATCCGGCTAGCCATTTATGCCTTACATAGCAACTAGTCAGGCAGGACATTGTATTTGAACTGGCCATGTCACTAACTACAAAGCAGTGAATCTGAAGAAGATGACTACATTTGTTGGCTCACCAGACGGTATCTTGATCTTCGAAGGAAGAACACCAGTGCTGGGAGGTGGCTGCGGGGGCTTGCTCGCACCTCCACTCTCCTGGGGTTGGACAACCACAGAAATGGGCACAGTGGGACGAACAGGGACAGACTTCTGAGAGGAGAGAGAAGTCCCACTTAGTGCCACGTTCCTCCGGATTGGAGTCACTCCACTTACCACATTGTTGTTGCTGTTTGTATTTCCTGACGAGGGATTTGGTCGATGAGGCCGAAACCGATTGGCCACGGACCTGCACGCCTTCCTGATCTTAGACTTCAGTCGTCGCAGAGGAGGCTTGGTGGGGGATTTAGGAGACTTTGGTTTCTTTTTGCGGATACGGACAGTCCGGATTCCTGAGAACAGTGGCATCTAGTCTCTCCACCACGTACACCAAACCTTCAACACCAAATCAGTCACTGCTTCAAAACTGATCCCTGCAAAATACAAGAGAGGATGCCTCAGATCACATCCTATCAATGTTTCATTCCCAGACCATCCTCCTTTCTGAGGAGATTAGGTGTCTGGTAAGTCACGGGGGGGGGGGGGGGGGGGGGTACATATTCACAGCTGTGACTGCAGTCGATCAATGGTCAACATTTAAATGGCCAAAGCTGCTCACAAATAATGGTTGAGTTGCAGTGTGGAACGCAATCTGAGTGTGCCTATGTATGCACGGTCAAACCAGACAATGAGCGAAAACCATCATGGTCAACTGAAATTAGCTGGTCAAAGCTTTGATAGGGTTTAGTTTAATAGCAACGCAGCTGAAGGCCAAAATCAGCACAGCCTATCGCAAACATCCACCCCGTCAACAGTAAAACCTGAAAACCAGCATAGCCAGCCCGTGGTAAAAGAGCTGGTCAAGACCCCGACTGATCACAGTCAGTCTGTGGGAGTGTCCACACTCAGAGTCTGGAAATGAGCAGACGCATCTTTGAGTGTTTGTAAGGTACATTGCAAGATAATCTAGCAATGGTACTGTGTATAGATGATCTGTAAAGGACATCTTCGAGTGTTTGTAAGGTACATTGCAAGAGGATCTAACAATGTACAGTGTATGTTGATGGTCAGGAAGGGATATCTTCGACTGTTTGTAAGGTACACTTGCAAGAGAATCTAGCAATTAATGTACTATATTGATGGTCTGGAAAGGACATCTTCAAGTGTGTTGTAAGGACATCTTCGAGTGTTTGTAAGGTACATTGCAAGAGAATCTAGCAATGTACTGATGGCAGGAGTCATGTTGGAACATGACGGTGACAGTTACGGTTCAGTAGGAATATCGAATACAAGCGCATAATTATGATTATCTAGGTAAAGGGGGTGTGGCACCTTAACTAGCACACACGTTACAATTCAACAGTGCGAGTACAAATCATAAACAAATTGTAACTCACTCCTGAGAATTCTTCGACGGCTTCTCTTGAAGCACACCTCTTCGCCTCAAAGCACTCGAACAGATTTGCGCCCAAAGGGATTTGACAATGCTTCGCCGGAATCTCCGAACAATTTTGCGCACTCGACAACTCAAATGAACGATCAGAACTCGGCTTCGCAACACGAACTTCACCACGATCACAGCACGGCTCACACGAGAGAACGGCTATCTCCAAAATGAGGGATAGCGTCTCCGTGGCCATGCTGAATGGTGGCCTCAGATCGAGCGTGCGTCGGTTCGTTACCATGGCAACCAGCGTAGTCGCACAACCACTGTCTGCAAGTTCAACACACGGACCTCCAGTATTCCACGTCTTTTGACACTGCTATAAGTACTGTAACCCAGCCGTGGAAATATTTCTGGAAACAAAAACGCTACACATGAATAGCTAACTAACTATGCACATGCAGGTACAGATTCTGGCTACATCTTCTCTCTTCGTAGGAGAGTAGCTACAATGAATATTGTAATACGGGAACAAAAATTACAGACAACTATTTAATGATTGATACGAGTTACCAATCCTTCAGTGAAGAGCAGTGCGCAACAGGAGACAGAAAGAAGATCGACATGTAGCTACACACAGTCCAATTGCACGGGCCTTTCTTACATACCATCAGCTAGCTAAGTGTTTTTGAGACGGATTAAGTACACCCCAGTGGAAAGAGAGACATGCCCTACTCCATGCAGAAAATAAAACGACAGCCTAGAGAAAGGTAAAATCTCCATCCTCACTTTAAAATTTCACCCTCACTTTCTGTGCTGGTGCAAGTGTTGTTTTAGTATGGCGTTTAGTTTATTTATAGATATTGTCTTCTGCAGAATGATTTAGTTATAGAGTCTAGATGTGGTCCTTCAGAAGCTTTTAGCAATAATTTAACTAAAAGGGTTTTAGTTAACTAATAGCTACCCCGTTTACACGACATAAAACAACCGTGCTGGCTAGCCTCGTTCCCAGTCCTCCACCGCAGGTTTTGTCGCTTGCAATACGAAAAGAGCTTTTCGTACTGCAATTAACCCTTTAACCACCGAATTCTTCCCACCAAGACAACACATTTTCATGCATTCAGCGCACACCACTTTCGTAGGTACTCCTCTCCCACAGCATTTGCTCCTCAGCGGCCAAACTTGGTGGGGCCCGCACACATGGAGAGACCCCTCTGGCAATACCATTAATGATATTCATGACCCCCCACAAGCCCAGCAATCGGAGGTCAAAGGTGGATGTCAGCCGGATTTTCGCCCAGCATTTCCCTAAACTTGGGCCAGATCTGACTGATGGCACACCTTACACCACCAATTTGCAGGTTTTCTTGAGGCCCTGGGTGGGGTCTATGAATATCATTAGAATCAAAAATTCTCGGGTCAATGAATCTCATTAAAATCAAAAAAAACGCCCACGACAGGCGAAGGGGGGGCTGTGCCCCCCCTTTCGATACCCCCTTGCTTGTACGTTTAGTGGGGGAGGCGCGCCGAAATCTGACCAAATTTTTGAGTTTGGCCCTCAAAGTTGTCCCTAGGCCCTCTGAAGCCTTTTTGGTCACTTTTTGGACTGACGAGAAGCCCTACAAGTGCATAGGGTCTAAATGACGCCTATAGACGTCAATGGGGCTTAAAGGGTTAAGCGACAAAAGCTGGGGTGGAGGCCTGGGAACGAGGCTACATGCTGGCATGGTTTCGAACACTATACGGTTCGGTTATCTATGGCCCGGATCAGGTATATTAGTGTTGTGTAAACAAGGTATAAGAGCCAATTCATTAAATAGAGGTTCTAAAAATTTACATTCATGGTTAACTAAAAAAACACTGGCTGGTGCACGATAAGGAGAAGATACCAGAGAACTTCAAACAAAGTGGTGCGGTCAGCTGATTGAGGTTCGCCAAGACCAGTGCAAACCAAACCCATATCCACGCCAGCGACTGAGTTCAGCAAGCCTTCATCTTACAATATGCAAGCAATGGGGAGGGCTCAGCACAATCTACATAAACCGCCTGACCTAACGAATAGACAAGTAGCAATAATTTCAGTCTTGTTCCCAGGCCATTTCAGTTTTTGATCGCTTACAGTATGCAAAAATGTGGTGTATTTTTACATACTGCAAGTGATCAAAAACTGGCAGTAGGAATAGCCTGGGAATGAGGCTAACAAATTCTGCACTTGGCACATTAAGATTTAATTGAAATAGCAATCATGTGTGTAAACACTAACTACATTGTGTGGATCTTCAACAGGAGAAGAAAGAGTTTAGTATTGCTCGGCTACTTCATCCTCGTTCGCCAATGCTCCCTGAATGCATCCACTCCAGCTGCTGCTCCCCGATTTCGTCCAATTCAGCAATCGGGGAGCAGCAGCTAAAGCGGATGCAATCGGGGAGCATGCAGCTGAAGCGGACGCAATGCAGCATACACAAAGCAAGCTTCCTGGTTATCCATTTGAGTGAACCTATATTATGCCCTTTGAATGGCTGTTTGAATGCACTCTGACACACATAAGTGGAACACGTGGAACTATATCCTCAGCGGCTGTTGGTTGACTTCTAAGCTGTCATTTTGGTCATGAGGTAGCCTCGTTCCCAGGCTTTCTACACCAGTTTTTGATTACGGTATGCACAAACTGAGGGTATAGCAATAGAACAGGGCTAGGGTGTAGAAGTCCTTGGAACAGGGCTGTGATGAGTGCCTAGGAGAAACATCACCACTGCATGGGGTTCAAATTTTATTCGAGGCAAGACCACCTAGGCATAACTAGGTCCATAGACAGCAGTTTGAATCTCGTTCCTGGGCCATTCCAACCTGTGCTGCTCTGCATGGGATTGAGACCAGAGGCTGGAGTAGGACCCAGTACAATGGATGAAAGCTGTCCAGCTACTGCACATGGTAAGGAGGACTCGAGTTCCACATTGAGTTGGGAGGGAGAATTTGATATTTATTGTCAATACATAGTTGCTCTGAGGGAGTTATGAAAGGTGGTCTGCTGCGATTATACTAAGGGTGAGGTTTCTGTCGTGTACAGTATGAGGCAGCCATGCAGATCGAATTGAAACAGATTTGTTATCGAGCCAAACAGCACATAGCTTCAACCACCCCACTAGTTATCCAATAGTGAATATGCAGTTCCTGTGGATATACAGAAGGGGTTTTGACGTGTGCCAATTAATGTTGCCTATTGCCATACGTCCTTTTCAGTTTATCCGCTTTGGGGATTTCTTATCCACCAATGAGATGCCAGAGTTAGCCAATGAGAATGCACTGTGCAGCTTGCTTATCATGCTTACATGTAGTGAATATGAAATCCTCAGTTCCTGTGGATATACAGATGGGGTTCTGATGTGTGCCAATTAATGTTGCCTATTGCCATACGTCCTTTTCAGTTTATCCGCTTTGGGGATTTCTTATCCACCAATGAGATGCCAGAGTTAGCCAATGAGAATGCACTGTGCAGCTTGCTTATCATGCTTACATGTAGTGAATATGAAATCGTCAGTTCCTGTGGATATACAGAAGGGGTTTTGACGTGTGCCAATTAATGTTGCCTATTGCCATACGTCCTTTTCAGTTTATCCGCTTTGGGGATTTCTTATCCACCAATGAGATGCCAGAGTTAGCCAATGAGAATGCACCGTGCAGCTTGCTTATCATGCTTACATGTAGTGAATATGAAATCCTCAGTTCCTGTGGATATACAGATGGGGTTCTGATGTGTGCCTATTCATGTTGCCTATTGCCATACGTCCTTTTCAGTTTATCCGCTTTGGGGATTTCTTATCCACCAATGAGATGCCAGAGTTAGCCAATGAGAATGCATCGTGCAGCTTGCTCATCATGCTTACATGTACTGAAACGTGAAATGATGTAATCCTCTGTGGACAAGCAACCTCAAAAGAACTGTAGCTTGTTCCCGCATGTCTTAACAGACTTGAATGGAGTGTGGAATGATGGGGGGGCAGTTAATAACAAGAGTTGAGCCATATCTTTTCCTTTTGTAGTATGTCAGCTCATCACCTGCATGCCATGTACATGCGCAGAAGGGCCGGGTAAAGCATAGCCTCGTTCCCAGGCCCCTTGTTCCCACGCGGCCTGGGAACGAGGCTAGGTAAAGCAATGCAATTTGCATCTGCATCTAAAAGAATTAATATCCAGAGAAGAATGATTTATCGGTTGGTGTATGCAGGGTTTCTTTGGGGGGGGGGGGGGGGCTGAAAATGTTTCGTCCCCCTTAGAGATTTCAAACCCAGACCCCCCTAAATGGCACACTGCCACGCACTATTCAATCCCCCCCCCCCCCAAAAAGAAACTTCTCTATGCTCTAGCTGCTTTGCCACCCTTTGTGTGATAATTTCTGCGTATGTACTTGAGCTAAATGTGTCCCTTCAGTTGTGCTGGGTTTGCAGAATTTGCCACCGTCCTCGGTGTTGACTGGATTGATGACCGTCCTACACCGAACGTAGTCATCTTGTGCAAATATGAAGCGTCCTCGTATCACCTCCAGATGTACAATGGTGGTATTAACCCATCATCAATATTCAATATCTTTGAGACTGCTGAGTAACTACCTTTTGACATGACAGTTCTACGCATGCATCTAGGAAAATTAATTTGTGCATATTGAAATGCATGGTTGAAATTGCATGGTCTTGCAAGGGACTTTGAAAGGTGCTTATTGCTGCTACGATCAAGCTATATAGTGGAGATTTTTCTCTGATTCTAGCATTACTGTCCATACAATGTAGCCTCATTCCCAGGTGCTCAGTAATTGGGCGCCTGGGAACAAGGCTACACACAATGTTGTGTGAACCATAAGAACACACAACGTACTGCCCCTTTCTGGATCCCATCTTGGGCCCCAGGCTGGGATCTGGAAGGGCTGGGGCCCCCAGCCCTTCCAGATCCCATCCTGGGACCCATCCCTCCCGGATCCCATGTTGGGACCTCTGCCCATCTTTAGGCCCTGCCTACTGTAGAACACATGCCCTTCTTGCATGGGGCAAAATGCACTGCACATGTAGCATGCACGTGCACTCATAATAATATTATTGTGAATTTTCATCAACAGATTGAATGTATGTACTTACGTCAGCTAACAGGTTCTAACTCTATATAGCCCTTGATGGTCTTGCCCCCCCCCCCCCCCCCCCCCCCCCCCCCCCCATAGCTAAACAACAAAATTGAAGGTATGTACTTACGTCAGCTAACAGGTACATGTAACCCTTGACGGTCTTGTTAACATTCCCCCCCCCCCCCCCCCCCCCATAGCCTCGTTCCCAGGCCCCCACCCAGCTGTTATTGTGCAAGTGATGGACGCTTGGCAGGGCCTGGGAACAAGCTACATTCATGATAATTATCTCCACAAAATGTTCATTGCCACAAACATACAAACAAAACATACAAAACAGTGACAATAGTTACAGTAACAAAGTTGGGTGTCCCGAAGTGGCAGTGGGCAGTGACAACACAAGAACCATGACAGTGAAGTCTGCAGACTAAAGTGAACCGCCATGAACAGTGAACACACATACACACACGTACACGTACACGCACACACATGGACACACATACACACACACACGTACACACAAGCATAGTAGTTGACAATACACAGAGTGACTTATGAAGTGATTGTTTGCCGGGTGCAAAACAAGACATTCAAGTTGATTGTCGGCTAGAGCACGGCTTGTCTGTAGAACAGCACATATGCCGCCTTGCTTTTGATCGTGGAGGTCGGGCTGAACTTGGGACAGATGCACACACTGTGTGTGTGTGTGTGTGTGTGTGTGTGTGTGTGTGTGTGTGTGTGTGTGTGTGTGTGTGTGTGTGTGTGTGTGTGTACATGTGTGCGTGTGTACATGTGTGAGTGTGTGTGTGTGCAGTGAGAGTGGAAGAAGTCAACATGACTGCCACTGGTAGTCACACAACTGCCATAGAAGCTAACATGTGGGGTGCCATGGTTACATCACCTCTGGCACAATAATACATCTGCACAATAGATGGTATCTTATTGGTTTACCTAGCATAATCATTAAAACACAGCCTAGCCCCATCTGACCCTTTGAAATTCAATCTGCTTGTACTGAAGTTTAATATTGGTCTATTCTAAAACGGAGATACTATTATTTAGAAGGTAGTGAATTGGTTGTCTGTGTGCACAGTTGCAGTGTCCAGCCAACTCATGAGCTCCTATCCTCTAACCTAATGAGCTATGAAAACTATTTTGTGGGTGAGGTGTTGACATTGCAGAAATAGGATTCACTGAGCAGCGATTAGGATAAGACAATCTGTTTGAATGTGAATACAGTATCACAGGCTTATTCTGGTTCCAGCTAGCTTCATTCCCAGGCCATCTCCCGCTCCGTTTTTACCTTAGCTGCATACGTGACCTTTGAATCACGTCTGTGGCTAATAGCGGAGCTGGAGCCGGCCTGGGAACGAGGCTAGGTTCCAGCGTTGACCCACGTAACCTAGCCTCGTCCCTCCTCCTTACTTTTCATTGCTGCACAGGGCAGGGAACGAGGCTAAAACAAACCCACCTGCATAACGAGCTGGTCATTAGCTACACTGAGTCCCAGCCAAGCTGAAACAGCTGTGTGCAGCTGCAGTCATTTAAACCTGAAACAGTGCCTATCCCCTTAATATTGCTGCGGTAATCGCACATTTTGCACACTATATTAAGCTATGTTCCTGCCGGAAGAAAATGAGCACCTACATTTATAACAACGAGGTGGGAACAAGACTATCCCAGATGAGACAAGCAGCCCGTTTATACTACAGACCGAGATGGGTGGATTCGCTCCAGTTCAACCCAGATCGATCTGGGAGGTGCGTTTACACTACGCTGCACGAGTGCTCCATGTAGGTGTGGTTCGGGGTCGAAGTTCATGATTAGTCACGTGCCCAGACCACATCCTCACGAGTCTAGTCATGTTCGATATACAATACCATGACAACCCTGCCCTAGTCTTGAAACCACACCCTCGCGGTCTGATTCCGATACTACGTCATGCCCCCCCACCGGGTTCAATTCCATTTATACTTGGGGCGGGAGCGCTCCGGATCGGACCCAGTTCGATGGAGTTTAGTGGTCCAGTACGTATACAGAGTGGATTGGAGTGGTTCGGTTCGTGTTTACATTACGATGTAGTTTGAGCTGTGTCGATCCAGAGCGCTAGTGTAAACAGGCTGTAACTAGCCTGGGAATGAAACTATCACACTAAGTCCAATGCTCAGGGATGTTATTAGTACCTTCAAGTACTGGGCGTTGGGCTTCTGCAACTAAAGCAGTTTCCTGATACTGTGGTTGCAGTTACAGTATGGTAACTCCACAACAATCACTCCAGAAGTTGTTTCAGAGGGATGCATACGCCCAACAACAAGCATGTGTCTAGCACAACAAAACGTGCCTGTAGATATATAGATATATTTACATCTGCTCTGGAAGTCGCAGGCTTCCGCATGCTGTCTGTAGACAGGCTGCGAACAAGCACAACTTCTGTGATAAACATCAGAGAACTCGATTAAAGGAACGCCTTGCCGTGTAGGGTAAACTTTGTATGGAGGACAAGTTTATGATTTCAGTGAGATCTGTGGCTCATCCATTGGGTTGGGGATGGGCGTGTTTCTGTCTGCTGGAGCGCATAATGACATCCACACTCTACGTCATTATGCACTCATGCTGTCTGTGCTAAGCATGATCTTGTCAATGCTCTCGGAAAAAGCACGACATGATCTTGGAAAAGCACGATCATCTAGCAGCTAGGGTACAATCTCCCTGTCTGTGCTGAACATGATCTTGTCAATGCTCTTGGAAAAAGCACGATCATGATCTTGGAAAAGCAGGCTATACTAGCTAGCAAGGTACCGGTCATTTCATCGAGTTTTTTTTATTCTGAACATGATCTCGCCATCTGCTAGCAAGGTACAATGTCCCATCTCATTGTCTGTGCTGTGTGCTAGTAAGGTCAGATGCCCATGTGGTGCGGACGCTGTCCTGAGTCATTGCTGGCTAGTCCCGCGTACAATATTGCCTTGTGTAGGAAGAACAGTACCGTCTGCTGCACAACCTACTTCCCCCTGACATGGTCTACACACTCCTAATAATAACTAGCAGAATGTATAACATTGCGGGGCGAGCCTGAGCGAGTGCATGCGTATGCAGCATGCATTTCGAATGTAACTCAACCTCAGGCTATCGGAATTGCAGCACAAGAACTGTATGGACGGTACACGATGAGCACTCTCGCTCGGTCTTCTTCCGCTATGCAGTAGCTCCCATGACTGTAGCCATTGAAGAGCAGGTCTACGAGTCAGTGACTTCAACACAGCCGCGAGTAGCAAACGGTGAACTTGTAGCTAGCTAGATCAGTCAGAAGTCGCACTTTCGCAGTCTTTAAGCTATGTTGCCGTGCGGTAGCGCGCATCGCTGTATCCATTGAAGAGGTAGACTCGTGAGTGGTCTTCGTCCCTGTTGTAGCCATCCAAGGAGTACACGGTTCACGGATTCGTGCCTCAGGCTCACAGCTCTCAGATCAGAACTAACACTTTTTGAGCTTCGATGACGGTATACGTTTCGCTTAAGGTTACGGGATACTCGTGCGCGCGCCGTGCGAAATGTATTGGGAAATGCATACTTAAGCTCACTAACCAAAAATCTCTAGTACGAACAGCGTGAGCAACTTGATTCTGGTGGTGGAGGTGTGCTGTCACAAGGTGCAGGGCATGACGGAAGCTTTTACCGATACGTTGTATAGCCGTGCAAAAACGAGCGGTTCAGTTCACCAAAAAGCCGTATTTACCGCTTTTCTCGAGCGAGACAGCAGATAAATTTGCCAGGGATTATGCTATCTAAAAAAGCTTCCGTCATGCCCTGCACCTTGTGACAGCGCATCTCCACCGCCAGAATCAAGTTGCTCACGCTGTTCGTACTCGAGATTTTTGGTTAGCGAGCTTAAGTATACATTTCCCTATACATTTCGCACGGCGCGCGCACGAGTATCCCGTAACCTTAAATGCAGTAGATTGTATTTACGGCATGACGTACGCAGATACATACATACATACATACATACAGACGCGGCTCACGTTCTACACGTCTATGTGGGGCTCGCTCAGGCTCGCCCCAATTATTATGGTCACAGAATGATTGCTATCTTGTATGTACACTGTGTGTGTGCACGTGTGTGTACACACATGATGTCACACAATAACAGCACAGAGGTCAGAGGTCAAAGATGGGTCCTCTCTGCTATACTTGTGCGTACTACACAAATGCAGCCTTGTTCCCAGGCTCTCTCCTATCCAATGAAAATTGGAAGTGACAGGCCAGGGAAGGAGGCTAACTAACAGATACCGTAACAGAAGCACCCAAAATAGGACAATTACAGGCAGACCAAGTTTGACCAATCAGAGGGCTGCATTTGGCACCCAGACAGGAAGTGGAAGTACTTAAATTGCTATAGTATACTAGCCTCGTTCCCAGGCTCCTCCCCCTGCGCGCGCCGACTTTCTTCACCGCGTGCAGAGGGGGGAGCCTGGGAACAAGGCTAACAGTATACATCATGGCAGCTAACTCACTTGTTGTCACTGATGGTGTACCAGTCGTCCGTGGTGTGGTGCTTGTACGTGGCCGTGTAGTGCCCCCAAGACCTGTCGCCACAGTGATCAACCATGGCGTAGAGCTCGTAGCAACAATGCTGGGGCTGAGGCTCCCGTAGATACTCATTTGCTGTGTGTGTGTGTGTGTGTGTGTGTGTGTTTGTGTATGTGTGTGTTTGTGTGTATGTGTGATGTAAGGTGTGTGTGTTTGTGTGTGTGTGTGTGTGTGTATGTGTGTGTGTGTGTGTGTGTGATGTAAGGTGTGTGTTTGTGTGTGTGTGTGTGATGTAAAGTGTGTGTGTGTGTGATGTTAGCCTCGTTCCCAGGCCCCGCCCAGCTTTTCGTCGCTTGCAGTACGGAAAAGCGGGGAGAGCCTGGTATGTTTCGCCACGTGGGCATTACGTAATCGTCAAGCGGCCAAAATTTTCAGAACGAAAAAGCGAAGTTTTGCGTATTGTTCAACCAACTACACGTTCAACGCTTGGTGTGTATGACAGTCGCCCCCCGCTAGCTAGATACGTGTAGTAAGTTACCTCGTACCTTTGCTCTTCTTGCTGTTCTGAGCCCCAGTTCGCCCACGTTCAATTAAGTCCTTTCTACCACCTTTCTATAGCTACCCTCGACGTCACGCACGTGAGGAAACATACCAGGCCCTCCGCGTTCTTTCGTACAACCGAAGCGGCGCGTGGGCCTGGGAACGAAGCTAGTGTGATGTAAGGTGTGTGTGATGTAAGGTGTGTGTGGTGTGTCATACTGAGCACTCAAAAAGTGGAACACGTTACGTACCAACTTCATCAGTGAGGAACTCGGTGATGTTCAGGCGATAGGGGATCTGAACAGTTGCTTCCAGCTTCATCTGAGACGGCCCAAAGAAGCGCTTCAGGTCTGAACACACACCGAGTTAAGGAAAGAACGACCCACAGGATTTCCTATGATTATGTTATTGTGTATCAGTGGAGGAGGAACTGATATGGCAGCAATCACAAGGGTCGGGACCATGGGCCGGCAGTTCACATCAGCTTTATGGATAAACTATGTGAGAGGGATAAACTACGTGAGAGGGATAAACTAGGTGAGAGGACTCTGCCCAATAGGTCATCTATAAGTGCAGGAAGAAGTATCAGGACAACCAACACAGTGAGGGTGGCTGAGTGGGTGTCATGCAGAACGGCATCCTAAACTATTGCACCACGTACTACAGCATAGCCCAGGATTGCTTACTATGTCATTTGAATGCAGCATATACAATTGCGCAGCCAATCTTGAGATTTGAGCAGTTCCGGAGCATGCACAATCTAAAGCATGCGTATGCAAACTCTGACCTCACACACCACAACTGACAGTATTCCATACTTTCAGAATATGGCAGCTGTACGCTTGTGTGGTATACAACAAAGCACAATCGCTTCAGCACTCCAAATTAGCATTCCAAATACGGAAGTTTTATAGGGTCTGTTGACATTGTACTGTGTGAAGACAAGTACTTATGTTTTGTATTGCTTCATTGCAGCAGAACCTTAGAGTATGTATCAAGAATGGTAGCCTCATTCCCAGGCTGTTCCCACCGCCAGTATTTCATCGCTTCCGGTATGAAATACGGCGGGGGAAGGAGATCTGGTCACGTGTGGTGCCATCACATGGTAGACACATAGTCTCGTTCCCAGACGATTTTTCGGACGGCGGAATGTAAAGTTGGCCCCGCGAGACTAGTAGACACACGGAGGACGGTGTCAATGAAGAATCTTGACATCCTGTTTTGTACTGTCCGCCCCCCGTGTGCCTACCTGACGTCATCGCACGTGACCAGATCTCCCAGGCCTTCCCTCTCGGCCTCCATAATTCATACTGGAAAAGCGATGAAATACTGGCGGTTAGAATAGCCTGGGAACGAGGCTACAAGAATGGGGGAGACCCTGCTACAAACATCAGCTAATGTACAACCTCAAATGCAATGTGGGAAAGCAAGGAGTGTCGGTACCCCGTGTGTGCATGTGTGGCAAGGGGCAGAGTGATCGTTTTGTCAGTCAGTATGTCCGTATGCCCGTCTGTTTGTGGATACGGGTGAAATAGGAAAGCCTGCACTCTGTTGCACTCTTATTACAATTGAAAACAACTTGTATGTACTTCACAAATGATACGAGTTGTGAAAAGCTTTTCGCTATACAATTATCAAACAATTGAAACAAGATGACATGTTTACGGTAGGCCAAAAGATGTCTTCTATTCGATATTCCGCACATCTGCACACAGTGCACTGTGTAGGTGCTCTACGTACAGTTCCAAAGTGTCTCTCATTTTATTGGTTTAGTTACCCTGCGCGCGCATGCGCGAAGCGGGGTTAAGCAATCGGTTTTGTCCGTCAGTCAGTCAGTCAGTTGTCTGTCAGTCGGGCGAAAAAAATTGAAATCTCCCCACATAGACCCTCATAAACCATCGAAATGGAGTCAAACAATAGCAAATAGCAAAAAACTGCTCTATGTGTACCTGACTGAAGTCAAGGCGCTCTGTTTCGCTGTATTTCGGCTATTTCCTACTATTCATAACTATTCATAACATTGGCTCCACCTCTTCGTGACCTCAGAGTCCCATCAAGAACAGGACACGCAGTGCATTTGGAAACTTCATGCTTCGAGATGACCGCTAGGAAACAGTGTTTTCTCACGGTCTATGTACTTCACAGACATCATGGCTATTGTTTCGGCTGTTTTTTCCAGCTATTTCCTATTATTCGTAACATTTGGCCCCACCTTTCCAGCTTCACAATATTATATACGGTAAGCGGTCACTCCCACACCTTGGATATGGCGCCATACACGAATACAGTATACGCGATAGCCGCCCTGTTTGATGCGCATCGGCAGAGATGTCACGTCGATTGTAGCTGCACTGCATGCATCCTGGCCTGTAGACATTCAGCGCGGGGTATGTGTTCTATGAACACCTCTAGTTATGTCAAGGTAGTGCAAAAGTCAGGGTAATTAGGGCGTGGTCACTATAGCCAATGGGTTTTCAAAACCACTACTGGATAGATCCTCTACTGGGTACTTCTCGTTTCCATAGCAACAGAAATGACAGTAGTATAAGTCTCTCACAGGGAGGGCCCACTGGATTGTCTTTGACCATAACACTACAGAGTTTGGGAATTCAATGGATCGTATTGTAGCTAGTGGGGTGGATACGGAGGACAAGGATAGGAGGGGCACGCTGGATGGAGAGTGACTTGCAGCACCGCTGGAAGTTCAGGCAACCATTGCAAAACTGTGTGAGTGATTGTGTGTGTGTGTGTGTGTGTGTGTGTGTGTGTGTGTGTGTGTGTGTGTGTGTGTGTGTGTGTGTGTGTGTGTGTGTGTGTGTGTGTGTGTGTGTGTGTGTGACAGGTGGAAGGTTTGAAGGTTTATATGGGGAGGGTAGACTGGGAGCAAAAGCAGGAGGAAGGGAACAGGGGGATAAAATGGGAGAGAGAAGGGCATGGGGGGGACACAGGGAAGGGATTACATGTAGTTCGACTCACTGGTTTGTTGTTTCCATCGAGTACCTCCTTCTTGTTGAATGTCCTGAAGCAGTCCATCAAATCCACAATGCTTTTGTTGGTGGTGCCCTGTGAAGATCAAAAATGAGGTGAGAGGGGGGTTGGGAGGAGTGTGTGTGGGGGGGGGGGGGGGGGGGGGGGGGGGGGGGGGAGAGGGTTTGGAGGAGAGGATTTGGAGGAGGGGGAGGAGGAGGAGGAGCGGGGGGAAGTGAGGAGGGAGGAGGAAAGAGGGCAAAAAGTATTGTGTGTATAGTTGAAAATAACAGCTGGCCATTGATGACCACCCACAATCAATCCATGACTGCACGCAGGTCATATCAACCTACATGTAATTGGCCAGCCAAAATATGAATTCTTATCTGAACACTGAGTTAGTGTTTTAGGGTGGGGACGACAGCAATGTTAAGAACGTGCTGCACTCACTTCTGGAAAGGGCAGAGCCAGGTCCCAGATGGGGTCAAAGGTTGTGGAGGTGTAGCCACAGGAGGCGCACTTGAGTGAGCTCAGGAGCTGCCCCATAAAGAGATGGGCAAGGGGCGTGTCCTCCATGTACATCGTATTGTTCCACAATAGCTTACCCATCTCCCTGACACTGCAGGAG
This sequence comes from Axinella damicornis, assembly GCA_963931865.1. Lineage (NCBI taxonomy): Eukaryota > Metazoa > Porifera > Demospongiae > Axinellida > Axinellidae > Axinella > Axinella damicornis. The sequence goes on along the minus strand of OZ007507.1, from coordinate 11,651,107 downwards.
GAACATGATTGCATCTTTTGTCTAACGATTCCAGACACACACAAGTGTACCATAAGTGGGGACCGATATTTATGTGAAGGGTTTATCCGTAGATGACACCAATTAACTATTATAGTATGTAGAAGGTCACCTGAGTTTCTCAATTGTGTCTTCGCTGATCCACGGGAGCCTTCTTGCGCTCCTCCCCTCAAAGGCCAGCCACTCATCCTGCAGATAACCAAGAAGGAAGCGCAGAAACTCCTGGGCGTCATGCTGGTTAGTGCCATAGAACTCCGGGTGGAGGTTTGCAATGGACATCTTCAGATCGCGGGGGTAGAGCGAACTCCTGATGACTTGCTTGGAGGGGAACCACATATGCATCATCAACTTTACATAGTCTGTGGGAGGGGAGAGAGTGGGGGAGTGGGGAAGGGGGAGGGGGGAAGGGGAAGGATGGGAGGTGGTTGAGCAGGGGAGGCTCTGGAGTTGTGTAGGCTGGTAGATTGCTGTCACTGTATTGGAGTTAACTTTTATGTGAAATTTACATAATGGTCTCTACACGTACTATGCATGGTAACCACAACGTTAGTTATTTCCCAGACCTTACCAGAAATAGCCTGGCATATTCCACGGCTTCAACTGCTACACACACTACACCAGAAACCACACTGTGAGGATTGAGTTGCAGCTGGGAGCGAGACCAGTATGCCACTGTACGTGCAATAACTATGTGCAGTACATTTCCAAGTTTTGAAGGCAAATTGTATATTAACGATTAAGTCATTGTACAGTGTACACGCATAAGGTAATTCGTAATTCGTAATACGGTTCTATTCCTACGCAAGATCAAACTTGTAGTTCGCAAACGTTCAATTCATATGTACGTATTCCATGTGCTGACATTAAGTACAGAAAACCAGCGAACCAGTTCATGGTGCAGCTGTACCAGAGAACCAGTTCATGGAGCAACTGTACCAGAGAACCAGTTCATGGTGCAGCTGTACCAGAGAACCAGTTCATGGTGCAACTGTACCAGAGAACCAGTTCATGGTGCAGCTGTACCAGAGAACCAGTTCATGGTGCAGCTGTACCAGAGAACCAGTTCATGGTGCAGCTGTACCAGAGAACCAGTTCATGGTGCAACTGTACCAGTGAACCAGTTCATGGTGCAACTGTACCAGAGAACCAGTTCATGGTGCAACTGTACCAGTGAACCAGTTCATGGTGCAACTGTACCAGAGAACCAGTTCATGTTACTCACAGTGTGGGAGAGGTACATTACTGTATGCCACTAACTTACGTCCGGTGAGTACTCCCGTTTTCCCCCTATTGAGGAACAGCTCTGTCATCTCGGGGGTGTGCCCCAGGCACTGCAACATGCAGTTCATGTAGCAGGTGTTCCCCAGGTTATAGATGCCCACGACCCCACCCTTGGCCCCCCAGATTGAGAGAGAGGAGGACATCTTTGAGGAGGAGGAGGATTCTGGGGAGGAAGGGGGAGGGAGGGATGAAGAGAGAAGAAAGAGAGGGGAGGGGGAGGAAGGGAAGAGGGAGAGGGGGGAGGGAGGTGGAAGGGAGGGATGGGAATGAAGGGGGAGGGTGGGAGGAAGAGGGGGAGGGAGGAGGGAAGTAGCATGGGGAGGGAGGAAGGGGAGGGAGGAAGAGGGGTGTATATATATGAGGTAGCGAGCTAGGAGACTAATAATTGATACTTTAGTGAGCAATGTCTGATAACAGTGCTGATATAAAGGAACCCGAAAGAGAAGGAAAAGATACAACTTTGCATGACATGACACAGCTGAGCAAAATGTACCAGGACCAAGCTCAACAGCTGATAGGCCCATTGTATGTGTTAGCACATGCTCTTCTCATGCTGTCTCACCGGCCGTACTGTACTGCAGCCGTTCAGCAAACCACGCAACGGTGACCGTGGTCCGACTCGGACTCGGAGGCCTCAATCCTACAGGATTCTGCCATTCTGTGCTCCACGGTGCCCCAGGATAGATCCTCCCAGTAGCAACACTAACATGTCCTGTCTGAGAGGCTGGAGTTGGACCCCACTGCCAACTCAGCACTGGGCTGGATATCCCAGAAATGGATGCGGTCTTGGCAGCCACTGCCTTTGCCTTTACAGCCACCGCTGTTGCCTTGGCAACGTGTCCACTGTTACCTGTGTTTCAGTGTGACGACAAGCAGAATTAACAACAAATACATGCAGACACAAAGCATTGCTTTACCCCTCCTGTGTAGGTGTGTATGGACAAAAAATGCTTCAGCTACTGTGATGACAGACTTCACGCTCAATGCAATAAAATAATCTTATACTGGAACGCTTCTGTACCAGGCTGGTACAAGTCAAAGGAGCTATTTTCACAATTATTACTTTCAGCTACTTCTTCTTGGCTCCGCCCTTTTGAAATTGCACCTAACCTTTCTGATAGCTACTACACATCAAAGATTGGTTATGCAAGATCCATGCAGGTGCCAGGCTCAACAAACGGCATGTGGGGTGGGGTGGGGGGTAAGTATTCCATGGATAGTATGAGAGTCTAGTGCAATCAAAACTGGTAAATAGGTACATCGGCTATAATTTTATATTATCGCAAAAGGGCAGATCAAAGAATTCAAATACGTCAGATCGAGGCTGTGAATGGTTGGGGTAAAGATTACAGCAATCAGGAAGCAACTGCTATTGCACTCCAGCAATGCATTACAGCAACACCTATACAAGCAGTACTAGCTACATCTAATGGTAGGCAAGCGTGGCCTTGTTCCCAGGCCCGTGCCATTTTCGTTTGCATGAAGAACGCCCTTCTAAGTCTTCCACTGCCGCATTTGCATGCAACAGGGGGTAACGTTGCTTGTCATCACAATATTAATGTCACAGACGTGCATACCATGAGTGTGTGAGCATACCTGTGCTCCAGTTCAGGCCGCTCTGCACTCCACCGTTCTCCTTCCTCGGGAGGGCAGGGCTCGGCCTTCCGGAGCCACATGAGGATGAGTCACTGACCCTCCTCAAAGCACCCATCTTGATACTCCCGCTGTCAGACAGTGACGCTGGGGAGTTGCTCTTTGCTGGCCTCTGGCTCTGAGGAGGCAGAGGAGGTAATGGCTTTGGGGTACTGGACGAAGCCACGGGCTTGACCATCACAGGTCTAGATGCCCTCTGCTTCTCCTGTCTTTCCTTCGTCCTCCGTTCACGGGATGGGCTGCGGGGCACCGTCTCCTCCCTTTCCTTCGTCCTCCATTCACGGGATGGGCTGCGGTGCACCGTCTCCTCCCTTTCCTTCGTCCTCCGTTCACGGGATGGGCTGCGGGGCACCATTTCCTCCCTTTCCTTCGTCCTCTGTTTACGGGATGGGCTGGGGGGCACTCTCTCCTCCCTTTCCTTCGTCCTCCATTCACGGGACGGGCCGCGGGGCACTGTCTCCTCCCTTTCCTTCGTCCTCCATTCATGGGACGGGCTGCGGGGTATTGTCTTCACAGGAGACATCACATCAGTTTTCACCCCCTTTGGTGCCATCGCCTTCTGGCCAGTGAAATCCACATCACTTTTCGCCTCCTTTGGCTTCTGCCCCGTCAGATCCTTCAGATTCTTAGTCTTCTGAGTGCACACCAAAGGGAGCACGTACGGAGGAGGGGACTTCCTCTTGGGAAGCAGAACCCCTGGCTGGGCTGCTGACATCCTTGGTCCTGAAAAAGAAGCGCTCCGCTTTATAGGAATCTTCCCACTTTGAGGATCCTTCTTGGGAGTTGACGTCACGCTACTAGGAACAGTGACAAGGGAGTTGCTCCTCTTCCTCCTGACAGTGGATGGGGATCCATTCAAATGGTCCTTCACTGCAGGGGAGTCCATTGACCCTCGTCTGGAAGGTCGAGGGCTACTGCTTCGGACAGCATTGTGGGCTGTCTGAGAGACACCTGTGTTCTTCTGGCTGTTTGCAGCAGGGGAAGAAATGCCACTCTGCTTCCTTGTAAGTGTGGTTCCTGCTGGTGAACAATCATAACTTCTACATAAAATAGGTTATTCTTGGAAACTAAATTATGCTACATGCACTCACTAAGGGATGTTATTAGACTGTGGTATGCAAAATGTGCTTTGATCTTTTGAACTTAATGAGGTTTCTAAAATCCATTTACCTCATCGTATTTCATACAGAGAAACTGAAAGATACAACCCTAAGCTGGTTATTGCAGTCGAGCAGGTCTCTTAGCTGTTTAGAGACCTTCGGGATGCACCTATAATTACCTCGGGCTTCACCCTCGGTAATTATAGGTAGCATCCCTCAGGTCTCTAAAACAGCTAAGAGACCTGCTCGAGTGCATATTTCATGGCAGAATATAAGAATGGATCCATCCGGCTATCCACTTACACTTTACACAGCAACTTTGTCACAAACTACAAAGCAGTGAATCTGAAGAAGACGACTACATTTGTTGGCTCACCAGACGGTATCTTGATCTTCGAAGGAAGAACACCAGTACTGGGAGGTGGCTGCGGGGGCTTGCTCCCACCTCCACTCTCCCGGGGTCGGACAACCACAGAAATGGGCACAGTGGGACGAACAGGGACAGACTTCTGAGAGGAGAGAGAAGTCCCACTTGGTGCCACGTTACTCCGGATTGGAGTCACTCCACTTACCACATTGTTGTTGCTGTTTGTATTTCCTGGCGAGGGATCTGGTCGATGAGGCCGAAATCGATTGGCCATGGACCTGCACGCCTTCCTGATCTTAGACTTTAGTCGTCGCAGAGGAGGCTTGGTGGGGGATTTAGGAGACTTTGGTTTCTTTTTGCGGATACGGACAGTCCGGATTCCTGAGAACAGTGGCATCTAGTCTCTCCACCACGTACACCAAACCTTCAACACCAAATCAGTCACTGCTTCAAAACTGATCCCTGCAAAATACAAGAGAGGATGCCTCAATTAATTCCCAGACCATCCTCCTTTCTGAGCTAGGAGATTAGGTGTCTGGTAAATCACGGGGGGGGGGGGGGGGGTCAACTGAAATAAGCTGGTCAAAGCTTTGATAGGGTTTAGTTTAATAGCAATGCAGCTGAAGTCCAAAATCAGCACAGCCTATCGCAAATATCCACCCCGTCAACAGTAAAACCTGAAAACCAGCATAGCCAGCCCGTGGTAAAAGAGCTGATCAAGACCCCGACTGTGATCACAGTCATTCTGTGGGAGTGTCCACACTGAGAGTCTGGAAATGAGCAGACACATCTTTGAGTACATGTATTTGTGAGGTACATTGCAAGAGAATCTAGCAATGGCACTGTGTACACAGTACATTGCTAGACTCTCTTTGCAATGTACCTTACAAACACTCTAAGATGTCCTTTACAGATCATCAATATACATGTTGATGGTCGGGAAAGGACATCTTCAAGTGTTTGTAAGGTACATTGCAAGAGAATCTAGCAATGTACCTTGCATATTGATGAGCAGATACATCTTCGAGTGTTTGTAAGGTACATCGCAAGAGAATCTAGCAATGTACTGATATGGCAGGAGTCATGTTGGACGGTACATATACAGTAAGTAGGAATACTAGCGCATTATCTAGGTAAAAGGGGGTGTGGCACCTTAACTAGCACACAAATTACAATTCAACAGTGCGAGTACAAATCATAAACAAATTGTAAACGAAAAACTCACTCCTGAGAATTCTTCGACGGCTTTTCTTGAAGCACACCTCTTCGCCTCAAAGCACTCGAACAGATTTACGCCCAAAGGGATTTGACAATGGTTCGCCGGAATCTCCGAACAATTTTGCGCCCTCGACAGCTCAAAATAAACGAACAGAACTCAGATTTACAGCACGAACTTCACCACGATCACAGCACGGCTCACACGAGAGAACGGCTATCTCCAAAATGAGGGATAGCGTCTCCGTGGCCATGCTGAATGGTGTCTTCAGATCGAGCGTGCGTCGGTTCGTTACCATGGCAACCAGCGTAGTCGCGCAACCACTGACCCGCAAGTTCAACATCCAGCATTCCACGTCTTTTGACACTGCTATAAGTACTGTAGCCCAGCCATGGAAATATTTCTAGAAACAAAAACGCTACACATGAATAGCTAACTAACTATGCACATGCAGGTACAGATTCTGCCTACATCTCTCTTTGTACATGTAGGAGAGTACAATGACATTGTAATACGGGAATAAAAATTACAGACAACAGTTACTATAAAAATGATTGATACGAGTCACCAATCCTTCAGTGAAGAGCAGTGCGCTACAGGAGACAGAAAGAAGATCGATATGTAAACAAACCACACAGTCCAATTGCACGGGCCTTTCTTACCATTAGCTAAGTGTTTTTGAGAGGTCAAGTACACCCCAGTGGAAAGAGAGATATGCCCAATTTACATACTCCATGCAGAAAATAAATGACAGCCTATAGTTATAGAGAAAGGTCAAATCTCCACAAATTTCACCCTCACTTTCTGTGCTGGTGTGTTGTTTTAGTATGGCATTTATATATAGTGTCTTCTGCAGAATGATTTAGTTCTAGAGTCTAGATGTGCTCCTTCGGAAGCTATTATAGTTGGAAAAGGGCCTAACCAAAAGAGTTTTAGTTTTAGTCAATTAGAAGTTCTAAAAATTTACAGTCATGGTTAACTAAAAAACACTGGCTGGTGCACGATAAGGGGAAGATACCAGAGAACCTCAAATATACTATATTTACAGTGGTGCGGTCAGCTGATTGAGGTTCAGACGGCTTAAGCTTAAGCATGCTCGCCAAGACCAGTGCAAACCAAACCCATATCTACGCCAGCAACTGAGTTCAGCAAGCCTTCATCTTACAATATGCAAGTAATGGGGAGGGTTCAGGCTCAGCACAATCTACATAAACCGCCTGACCTAACGAATAGACAAGTAGCAATAATTTCAGTCTTGTTCCCAGGACATTTCAGTTTTTGATCGCTTACAGTATGCAAAAAAATTAATGTGGTGTATTTTTGCATACTGCAAGTGATCAAAAACTGGCAGTAGGAATGACCTGGGAATGAGGCTAACAAATTCTGCACTTGGCACAAACTCAGCTGACTACATTAAGATATATTAATTTGTCTTGTGAAATAGCAATCATGTGTGGTAAACACTAACTACATTGTGTGGGTGATCTTCATCAGGAGTAGAAAGAGTTTAATATTACAAGTAGCTTCGCTTGCTCAGCTACTTCATCATTGTTCGCCTTGTGGTCTCGCTAGGATGTGGTGAATCAATCATGCCACATGCACCCCTCCTTCCCCCTAGTGTGTACACACACATGCACACATGCACGCACACACACACGCACACGCACACGCACACACACACACGCACACGCACACACACACACACACACACACACACTGCCAATGTTGCAATAAAAATGAATGGCAGTGGATGTAATTACTCTTCAGCTATATACTCACCTACATAGTAGCAGAAGTGGTTGCAAAAAGGGCAATAAGCCCAAAGGGTACTACAGAGCAGGGGCGTAGCTAGGATTTGGAGACTGAGGAGGCATGGAGTTCTCTGTGCGCGTGACGAAAATTTTTCGAGCTAATTAATTATTCATAAGTTAATACGCAGTGCGCGCAAACAGTTGCTCTTGAAATGCTACAGCATTATGCCGGTGCCCTGACTGTCCCAGACTTGCAGCACTATCAGCGTTAACCATTTAACCACCAAGTTCTTCCCACCAAGACAACACATTATCATGCATTCAGCGCACACCACTTTCGTAGGTACTCCTCTCCCACAGCATTCGCTCCTCAGCGGCCAAACTTGGTGGGGCCCGCACACATGGAGAGACCCCTCTAGCAATACCGTTAATGATATTCATGACCCCCCACAAGCCCAGCAACCGGAGGTCAAAGGTGGATGTCAGCCGGATTTTCGCCCAGCATTTCCCTAAACTTGGGCCAGATCTGACTGATGGCACACCTTACACCACCAATTTGCAGGTTTTCTTGAAGGCCTGGGTGGGGTCTATGAATATCATTAGAATCAAAAATTCTCGGGTCAATGAATCTCATTAAAATCAAAAAAAAAAAAAAACGCCCACGCATACAAGTGCATAGGGTCTAAATGACGTCTATAGACATCAATGGGGCTTAAAGGGTTAAGAGTATACGCCGGCTCATGGTCAGCCTAGCTCCTGTGTGTGTTTATGTGCATGCAGTCCACTTACTATGTATCGAACTGCAAAATGTGACGCATCAGTGGCTTTGGTGGTCTGGGCAGGGGAGGTGAGCTGACCGGAGGGAAGGACACCAATGTGGGAGCCCGGAGTCTGGAGGGACTCAAAGGTCACGTACTTGTCCAGTGTTGCAGCTGGGACGAAGTCACAATCTGTACCACCCTGGCCCTGGGGGGGTGAGGGAGGAGGGTGGGAGGGGAGTGAGGGTGGGAGGGGGGTGAGGGTGGGAGGGGGGTGAGGGAGGAGAGGGTGGGAGGGAGGTAAGGGGTGAGGAGGGAGTGTGAGTACATGAAGGACAGTGGAAAAGGGGGACAAGTGTTGTTGTTTTTTACCAACTCTAAAGGTCAAAGGTCAACCATGTGTTTTCTGAACCAAGGCTGGATCTTAACAGTCCATCCTTTCAACTATTGGAATTCAGCCTTAAGCAAAAACACAAAGTTGACCTTTGACCTTTAGGGTTGGTCAAAAGTGCTTATCCCATTTTTGTAGCCTCGTTCCCAGGCCTACCCCGTTTTTTTCTGTTCTTCGGTTTCCGTTGACAATAATACACGGATGCGGGCGGGGGGGGGGGGGGGGGGGGGGGCGTAGTCATTTCAGCAGGTCCTTAAGGCTCCTGAAGGCTGTTCATCATCCAGTCGGCTCGGTTCGAGTGTTCAGCGGCTAGTCGAGACTCTCAGACGATCTACACAACTTCGTCGGCGGTTTTTAAACTTATTTGCAGTTGGGTCACACCCCCCCTACGTCCACTTGACATAAAGCACGTGATGAATCGTACCAGGCCTTCCACGTTTTTCGCCGCCCTTCCGCATCCGTGTATTATTGTCAACGGAAACTGAAGAATAGAAAAAACGGGGTAGGCCTGGGAACGAGGCTACCATTTTTCCACTGAGCCCTTCAGTCATGTACTATGCCTCAAAACAATTTTTCCAGTATGATAAAATCCTGAGGTAGCTAGATATGAAACAAAACCAGCCACTGGTCAATTGTAGAATCTCCAAGCACTACTGACCACTGCCGATGTTTGTTCTACACATTTTACTCGGTAGCTGTCATTGTAGTCGGATTGTGAATGAGCAATTATTAAGAATACAAAGCGATTGTGTGACATTTCAATGAACAGAGGATGAAGCTGGTTGTGTCAGAGGATGAAGCTGGTTGTGTCAGAGGATGAAGCTGGTTGTGTCAGAGGATGAAGCTGGTTGTGACAGAGGATGAAGCTGGTTGTGTCAGAGGATGAAGCTGGTTGTGTCAGAGGATGAAGCTGGTTGTGTCAGAGGATGAAGCTGGTTGTGTCAGAGGATGAAGCTGGTTGTGACAGAGGATGAAGCTGGTTGTGTCAGAGGATGAAGCTGGTTGTGTCAAAGGATGACGATGGTTGTGTCAGAGGATGAAGCTGGTTGTGTGAGAGGATGAAGATGGTTGTGTCAGAGGATGAAGCTGGTTGTGTCAGAGGATGAAGCTGGTTGTGACAGAGGATGAAGCTGGTTGTGTCAGAGGATGAAGCTGGTTGTGACAGAGGATGAAGCTGGTTGTGTCAGAGGATGAAGCTGGTGGTTGACGGCTGTTCTCAACATCAGAAACCACAAAACTGGGACAATCGCTTTGTGGTACATGTAGCAACTCACCATTTCTCCAAGAAAGAAAGGAGAGGACTAGCAATCTTCCGCAAATTACATGTATGCTACATCCGCTGCAATGATTGCTTCACACAAAGTATGCGGAAACGTTTCACATCAACTTTGGTTTATATAATCAAATATTGTATGATGTATTGCACATTGTGCACTAGTAATAATCTTTTGTATGCATGCCAAGACTTGACAAAGACACTAAAGACTATCTCGTGCATTTGGGTACATGTAGCTGCACAAATTAGCCTTGTTCCTAGGCTTTCTTCGCCTCCAGTTATGATCGTTTACAGTATGCATGCATACCGTAAGCCATGCATACCATAAGCCTAGCCATGCATACCATAAGCCATGCATACCGTAAGCAATCCAATAATGTTGATCAAAACTGGAGGTGCAGAAGGCCTGGGAACGAGTTTAGCATGAACCACTTGGCCACAAAGACCTAATTTTCCTACTACCACTGATGAGACTGGTTGGGAAGGTCATAGACAAGCAGTATGTTATCATCCATTCTCATTCTCTTCCTCCTCCCACCTTCTCTCTCCCCCTCCCTCCCTCTGTCTCCTTGAACACTCCCTCCTTCCTCCCATTTTCCCCTGCCTCCTCCCTCCCTCCCTCCCTCCATCTCATCCTTCCTGCCTTTCCCTTCCTCCCTCCTGCCTTCCTTCCCTCTCCCTCCTTTCATGCATTCCTTCGGTTAGTGTGCTGAACTCACATAGCCAATAAAGTACCCGCCAGTGATGGCCAGGTACAATTTGGGATTGGCCACATTGCGTAGCTTGATGTGTGATGACTGTGAGGTGCCCAAAACCTCAAACTGGCCTGGTGGGGAGGGGGGGGGAGAGGGATGATGGAGGGAGGGGAAAGAGAAGGGAGGGGAGAGAGAAGGGAGGGAGGGAGGGAGGAGAGAGAGAGAAGGGAGGGAGGGGAGGGGGGAGGGAAGAGGGAGGGGAGGGGGAGAGAAGCAATGGTGGATCTAGAAATTTTGATAGGGGGGTTCGGTTGGCACATACACAGCGCACCGCCGAAGGCGGTGCGCAGAGCTGTGAAGTGGTGATCAGTCCGCGCGAAGCGCGGAAAAACTTTTTACATGTTTTTTTTAGCGATCAGGAAGCGCTCTCGTAGCATCTCTGCGCATTCTGGACATGTTCCCAGACGCAAAGAAGATTGACTAAGTAACCAGTAAGTATCGATGTGTGGGACTGTTAGCTTCCTTCTTTTCATCGTCGACGGATTACAACCACGTACTTGGACAGTCGATCGTTATTGCTTTATTTTCTAATTATACGTATATACAGAACAAAAATAATTGATGTAAAATTAAAATTGTGTAGCAGCGTAAACCTAGCTAGCTCAAGACTTTGTCTGCCTTCAGGCTTTCAGCCCGGGAACGGTCAAGGGTATTACCAACCACAGCTACAACAATACAAGTAGTTTATGTTAACAAGGGTCAAAAGGGGGGTTCGCTCGCACCCCTAGATCCGCCACTGGTCGATACGTAGTCTACGACATTTTGTGGGTATAATTCTGGGTAGTTCGACTGAACTCATCGAAGTACCCCTGGATCCGCCAGTGAGAAGGATGGAGGGGAGGAGGTAGGGGGAGAAGGGAGAATGGAAGGAGGGAGGGGGAGGGGAATGAGGGAGGGAGAGAGAGGGATGAAGGAGGGAGGGGAAAGGGAGAGAGAAGGGAGGGGAGAGAGAAGGGAGGGAAGGATGGAGGGGAGGAGGCAGGGGGAGGAGGGAGAATGGAAGGAGGGACTTACAGGCCGTGCCACCACTCCCTGCACAGTCCGCTGCCCCATTCTCCACAACCCTGAGGCTCTTTCCACACACTTTAGAGACGAGTTGAACAATGTAACCAGGCCTCAGAAGTGTCTGGTATTTGTAGGTCAGTGTGCGTGTGTGTTGCGGAGCAGAATAAACAAGAGTAGTCAATGCTTCACTTCCATATCAGGATGCTACAGTGTGCCTTCACTAAGAAGTTGAAATACACATGTACATGCCTGTGCTTTTGTGCACTGCAAAACTGTACCACCAAGGCCATAATTATTGATAATTTATATCCAAGTCTTATTCCAGAGCTTTGACGATGGTGTGGGAATGAGACCTCGGGTGTTTTTACAAAGCGGCTTATTCTTACCAGGGGGTTGGTACTGACAGCTGAAGAGGCTTCTTTGGCAACTGAAGAGGCTCCCTTGGCAACGTCTGTGGCAACTGAATCCAAAGCTTTACCAAACCCCCTCTTGGAGAAAGGAAGTGGAAGGTAGGGGGAGGGAGGGGTAGAAGATAGGGGGGATAGGGAGGAGGTGGGAGAGGAAGGAGAGGGAGGGAGGAGGGAGAGGGAGGAGGGGGAGAGGGAGGAGGGGGAGAGAGAGAGAGAGAGAGAGAGAGAGAGAGAGAGTGGAGGGGGGAAGAGGAGGGAGAGGGAGGAGGAGGAGAGGGAGGAGGGGGGAAGAGGAGGGGGACGGTGGGTGAGGGGATGAGAGACAGGAGGGAGAATAGGAGAGGTAAACCACAGAAAATATTTGAGGGAGAAATACGATGGACAGACAATCAACAGCTGCACGTGTCCACATGTCTGTGGGACTCACCAGGAAGTCGTCAGATTGCTGTGGATAAGAGGAGGAATCAAGGTCACCTGGCAATGCAGACACCGACTTACATCAACTAACACCAGCATGCAGTGTACAGAGTAGATACACAAGATGTTGGTGTCCACAATTCTGTTCTGCCTGATGGATAGCTAATAGACCCGTTGCACTTGCATCACATTTTCCGTGGCATTTCCATACACTACCCGGAAGCTGCCAAGATGGTAAGACGCTGCTTGGAGTAGCCCATATTGCAGTATGACATGACTTTTCATACCCTAACAGAATACCCTTTTCTGGTGCTCTAATTCTATGGGACATAAAATAAACAATTCCGAGAAAGAGGGAGTGTTCTAAACCTTGCTCAAAGCAATACACCGGTGCTGTCGACAAGACGATCCGGGGGACTCGACGAGCAGCAGGAAGCCAGACACACAATAGGCCACGGAGAGGTTGCGACCAGAGACAGTGCTACAAGAGAGCAGCTAGCATCTTGCGGTTTGGGCCAAAGAATTAGCTAGTCAACCTTCTAGAATCACCACGTACCGGTACATGGTCACTGGTTTCAACACCACTAGGCATGGCCGGATCCTAGCTAGCTATGGGGGTGTGAGTGACATGTACACTAGGCAGCTTGCTCACACTCCTGACTGTTGGTCCCTGCCTTACGACCACGGGTTGTTGCACCACTATCGTGTGGTGAGTTGGAGGAGGCGGGGTGTAGGCCTGAGGCGGGTTGTACGGCTGAGGCGGGTGGTAGGGCTGAGGCGGGGTGTTGTAGGCCGGGTTGGTGGGAGGAGGGGGGTAGCCGGGGTTGGTGGGAGGAGGGTAGCCCGGAGGAGGGGGATTGTACTGCGCCATCTGTCTGTAGTCTGAACCTCGAAGAACGGCTAGCCGGCTTGCTATGTGTTGACTAGACCCAATTCTGCTGAGTCATCAGATAATCATGTGACAAAAAAATAATGAATTAAGGTTACGGGTACCCACGTATGCTGTGCAATAACAGCAACTACATTCATGCACCCATGCCAATTCTTACGCCGCCTAGGAACAAAGTCGGTGCTGGACTCGAATCTATTCAGACCTAGTCTCGTGCCCAGCCGGAAACGTGTACGGAATATCCGTCTGGTGACTTTCAGCAACATTCTCGGTCTTCATCGAATATTCATAGCTCAGCTAACCGCCTGAAACCGGACAGAACCAGAAGTCCTACGCATGAAATGATTACGTAACAGCAAGAGAAATTTGAATTTTCTACAACTTCTCGCTCCTAATAAAGACAAAATTGAATTCTCTACGATTTCATTGGCAGTCTGAAATTCCTGCCTAAAAAGTATGAATTTTTAATGAAGACCGAGGCTTATGCGCAAAGTCGCCAGACCCTCTTTCCCGCGAGGGGTGGGGTCTGGGCACGAGACTAATTCAGACCCGCCTACTGCTTGAAAGACGAACTTCCTGCAGAGGCGTGGCTACCTTGACACTTTGGCCCCTCCCACATACTTGTATAAATTCTGAACGCATGCGACAAACCATTCTCGTTGTGTGCAGAACTGCACCTTCAGCTTCAGGACGCAGCTAGAAGACATGAATGTCTAGTGACAGAGCTATAAATGGACAAGTAATTCGCCGAGCATCTCCGGCTAGGGATCAAAGTACACTGGGAAAATGGCGCTCAACAACGGGTGAGGCGACGACTTGCCTCTCTAGCAGCGAGAAACAGTCTACTCTGTCTCCCAAAACTAGCTCTGTCACTAGATATATGTTATTAGCAGCGATTTAAATGCCTACTTCCACCTGAATTACCTTTTTGGAGACAAACTTTGTCGCATGCGTGGATAAGTTAACTGCAACGGCCTCAGCGTTAACGTGCAGCTGCCTGTATACACGCTAATTAGATTTTACTTCCGGTCAACGGGGGTATGTAGCATGCTCCACCTCCCATTGCAGTATACTACTGGTATACGGTAGCAGCTCGCTATAGACTAGCCCACTAGCTCAGCAGCAGAACGTATTCCCAAGCTGCAGGTCCAATGTAATCCAGGTGAAAAAACCTGCACAAGCATGCATAGCGGTACAAAGACAATAATAGCTGAGCCGCGCCCCACCTTATTGATGACGTCATTGTACCGAACACGTTGCGATCACATGAGAAAGGGCCGGGCGGGGTTGAGCGCGGGAATCTCTCATCTATCTCACGCTCACCAGACCTTGCACAAGCTTGTCTACCTCGATTATCCTGTATCAACCGGAGCCAAGAGAACCTTACACCGCAATACAGGTAAGAGAGTGTTACACTAACAATAATTGTTGTGGTGCTAAGTACTTAAGTAGCTGTAATAAGATCGGAGAACATGCAGCAAACATTGGGGTTGGGGGGGGGGGGTTAGCCCACTAGACGAGGTCACCATAAACGGACACCGCCAGACAGATTAATTGTAGAGGATGTACAATTTATCTACCGTATCTGTGACATGATCTGTATTCAAATGAGAATGGGCACGAGCAAGATATCCTCTAGTCAAACAAGCTAGCCCTTCGCTTTCTCCAGCGCACGATCGTTTTCAGTATGCGCGCGTGGAGAAGGAAGGTCTAGAAACTTTGGACCACTTTACTTGGTACGAATTAAGCTTACATCACGTCCGTTTATGTCATAATATTCCAATTAGTGCGACTGCAGTCAGTCGATTCCGGCCCGCTAACCTCGTTGGCTGCTTGTAGTTCTGTCTGTTTGGTCGTTGTGCAGGAGAGCAGCAAATGCAGGAAACTTCAGACAGTCCTCAACGCTTGTACCGAGTGATTTGAAAGATCACCACGTGACAGCTGCAATCTGATTGGCTCTACCCGATTTCGAGTAGAGCCCAAGCAAAGTGGTCCAAAGTTTCTAGACCCTCCTTTTCCCTGTGCGGTCACGTGAGTCGATCCGTGCTGGGGAAAATTCGAGGGGCTAGCCAGCTAGACTAGATATCCTCCACCGTCCCGAGTGAGTAGGAACACAACCTAATCACCAACATCGTCGTAGTGTGGCGGTACAGTTGTACTTCTACCTCATGACATTTGTTATGCTGTCATATGAATTCCTCTGTGCCACTGACATATATATGTACAATAACATGTACTATAGCGACTGGGCTTCCATTCAGTGAACGTCTGTGTCACTGACACATGTACATGTACTATAGCGAGCAACCGGGCTTCCTTTCAGTGAATATCTGGCACACAAGACTATACCTAAATGCATGCTTGAGCCTGTGAGGACATAACCTCGTTCCCAGGCCGTACGCAAGAGAAACAGTCTGGCAACTTCCATTGTATACAGGTGTAAAGTCACGGCAATTACATACGGTATCTCATTCAAGCAGTGAATTGCATGTGATACTTCCTTCTGCTGAGAATGGTCCTATCCAGCTTGTGAAACATCTACTACTAGATTGGTAGAACCAGGAGCGCATAATGAGGTAGCGAGCGGAAGGAACCTCATTATGCGCTCCTGGTAGAACCAAGAGTTCGTAACAATAAGAGTGTGCAATAGTCCAGCAGATAATTATGTGATAAATTGTGCCTTTGATGAAACAAGCATGAAATTTGGCACACAGTTAGAGGTAGCCCTAAGGAAGATTTTTGGCTATCGGGCCATTGCCGATTTCGCGTACGGCAACAATGGCAGCCATTTTCCAAAATGGCCGCCACCCGATACTATTTTATCAGTAGCTCAGGTTCTAAACCACCTAGGAACTTTATTCTGATGGCTAATCCTACATAGCAATGAGGGGGAATGCAGTGGAGCTATTTGCAACAAGCTAGCAACGAGTTGAATGTGTGTATCTAGCTAGCATTCCTGAGTAGCCATCTGGTGAGACATGTAGCTAGCTAAGTAGCTACATACCTACAAAATTTTTCTACTGTGGAGCAGGCTAGTGGAGCATGCTCCTCTAGTGCAGCAGGCTAGAGTACACTGCAAAGCGGTGTGATTGCTTGGTGGTTACTACAGTTGCACCATGTTTGAACATGCAGGAACCAAGTTGTCTGCATTTCAGTATATAGCATCCTACATGGAGTGGCCATTCCAGTAGTATCCTACACAAACCTGGTTTATGTAGGGTACTACTGGGATGCTCAGTTTATGTGGGATGCTATCATCCTCCACATTCTAATAGTATTGCCTCGATCCTGCATGTCCAAACACAGTGCAGCTATAGTAACCACCAAGCAGTCAAAGTAACTACTTCGTTTTTGCAGTGTATATATAGCAGGCTAGTGGAGCATGCTCGACTAGTGGAGCAAACTCCACTAGTGGAACAGGCTAGTGGAGCAGGCTAGTTGAGCTTGCTCCACTAGTGGAGCAGGCTAGAGAAGCCTGCTCCACTAGACTGCTCCTCTAGCCTTCTCTACTAGTGGATCATGCTCCACTAGCCTGCTCCACTAGCCAACTCCACCACATGAGCATGCGCCGTTAGCATGCTCCATGGAGCTTGCTCAACTAGGCTAGAGGAGCTTGCTCCACTAGTGGAGCAGGCTAGTAGAGCATGCTCCACTAAGCCTGCTCCACTAACCTGCTGCACTAGCCTGCTCTAGCCTGCTCCACTAGTGGAGCATGCTCTACTTGCCCTCCACTAGCCTGCTCCAAAAGCCTGCTCTACTAGCCTGCTCCACTAGCCAGCGCCGCTTGCCTGCTCCACTAGCCTGCTGTGCTAGTGTAGCCTGCTCCACTAGCATGCTCCACTAGCCTGCTCCACTAGCCTTCTCTACCAGTGGAGCATGCTCCACTAGCCTTCTCCTCAAGTGGAGCATACTCCACTAGCCTGCTCTACTAACCAGCCAGCTCCACTACCCTGCTCCACAAGTGATGCATGCTCCTCGATCTAGTGGAACATACTCCGCTAGCATGCTGTTTTTTGGAAGGGGGCACTACTCCTGAAGCAATGGTTCTCAAAATTGGTGCAATCTGGGCACTCACAAAATAGCACAAAACAGGATGAGAGCAACATTGGCATGTACAGCCATGGGTAGAAGGCTGGATGCTATCAGATGTTGAGGCTGAGGCACATTCTTCAAGTGTTTCTGACACTACCACATCCGACTCTGAGCTGCCTTTACTAGACCCAGTACTGACTTCTTCTAAATCTCTGACTCTTTGGAGAAGAATCTTCCTAATGTACGCCAGCCCCTGGAGCCCCCCTGCTTCCTACGCCAGTGTACTAACCAGCCTGCTCCACTAGCCTGCTCCACTAGCCTGCTCCACTAGCCTGCTGCACTAGCTTGCTCCACAGGTGGTGCATACTCCACCAGCCTGCTCCACTAGCCCTCCATTAGCCTGAATTACCATCCCCAGGTGACTGGGGGTGGAAGAGGAAGGACACGGGTGGATGGGAAGTTCATTGGACCACATTGCCAGAAGCGACCCAGGCATGTCGTGAACTCTTAAAATGTGGATGCAAGAAGGGGTGTAGCAAAGGAAGATGTAAATGTATCGAAGCAGCACTCACTGCCCTTTGCCACTGTGGTGGACTATGTTCTCAGAACTAAACTTGCTGTGAACTTCTCAAAGAACATACTCTACTGAACTGTTACAGATTTTTGACTCCGCTAATATGTTGTTCATCCCTCAATGTTAAACTCAGTATTAGGTAGTTGCTAGCATGTTGCAAATAGCACCACTGCATTCCCCCTCCTTGAAAATGTAGGATTAGCCATCAGAATAAAGTTCCTAGGTGGTTTAGAACCTGAGCTACCGATAAAATAGTATCGGGTGGCGGCCATTTTGGAAAATGGCTGACATTGTTGCCATATGGGAAATCTGGCAATGGCCCTATAGCCAAAAATCTTCCTTAGGGCTTCCTCTAACTGTGTGCCAAATTTCATGCTTGTATCATCAAAGGCACAATTCCCCACAATTTATTCACATATCCGCTGGACTACAACTGCTTGCCATTTGTGTTCCACTAGTCTCGTGCCCAGACCACACCCCCCGAGGGGAGAGACGGTCTCTCCCCTCGGGGGTGTGGTCTGGGCACGAGACTAGTGTTCCACTACCGCCATAGGCAATCAGTGTGGTCTACATGTACATGTACTAGTACATAGGCTGTGTAAACTCTGTAGTAATCACAATTTCACACAAAGGAGCATGCAGCTGCTACTACTTCACCACTGATTGGGTGAAATTTGTGTGAAATTATGATTACTACAGAGTTTACACAGCCTATGTACATTAGCCTTGTTCCCAGGCCTGCCCGTTTTTTCTGTTCTTCGGTTTGCGTTGACATAGCCTCGTTCCCAGGCCCAAGACGGCGAGGAGAAAATGTTTGTACACTTGTGACGTCGAAGTGGATAACGTGATCCGTGCAGTTAACGAGCTAGCGAGTACTTAGTAGTGGCGTGTGTTACAACAGCTCTCGATCGTGCTCTCCTATGTCCTCAGGCGGCAAGGCGCTCCTGAATTGAGCTAGAACAGCGACCTTCGATTGAACGATGGGATGTTTTCGTGTGGCTATCGTCGCACCAACCAGGTGGAGTCAGGCCTTTCCCGTATGCTACCAGACTCTTCCGTTTGTTTTGAATAAAGAATGTCCTGTAAGTGTGTTGTTGGTGGCAGAGCAATTGTGGTTGTGTTGCCCCTCACCTCGTGGATCGAGGACCAGTGTAGCAAAAATAGGTAGCGTCACACCCTCGACCATGTGACTACGGAGACGATGAATACATGTTACGGTTACCGATAATTAAGCGCATGCGCAAACAGTGGAAACCAGACCCTTTTCTCCTCTCTCTCTCGGGCCTGGGAACGAGGCTAGCGTTGACAATAATACACGGATGCGGAAGGGCAGTGAAAAGTGTGGATGACCTGATATCATTCATCACATCAGTCACGTCAGGTGGATGTAGGGAGGCGGGGCCCGTAGTCGTTTCAGCAGGTCCTGAAGGTTGTTCATCATCCAGTCGGCTCGGTTCAAACACTCCGCGGCTAGTCGAGACTCAGACGATCTGCACAACTTCGTTGGTGGCTTATTTGCGGTTGGACCACCCCCCCCCCCCCCCCCCCCCCCACTTGACATAAAGCACGTGATGAATAATACCAGGCCTTTCCCGTTTTTCTCATCCGTGTACTATTGTCAACGCAAACCGAAGAACAGAAAAAACGGGATAGGCCTGGGAACGAGGCTATATGTACATGTAGACCACACTGATTGCCTGCGTCATGCTGCCGAGATGGCGGTAGTGGAACCCATATGGCAGTTGCACACTCTTATTGTTATGAACTCTTGGTAGAACCCTTGCAGCACTGTGTGGTAGACCTCAGACTCATTGACAAAGCCCTCCATATAAGGAAAGCGTTGAGCCCAGTGTTACAAGGATTCTGCAAGTGCTGTGTCTAGGGACCAATAGTCTTGGGACCAGCTGCATTTTTACGTCCGGAGGGGAGGGGGAAAATGCCTCCCTTCCTGACATAAAATGCCGCTGGTCCGGAGACTACAATAGGAGGTACAGACTTTAACCATAGTTAATGCACACGTGAGCACATTGCCTTTACCTTAATAATGAGGCAACACATTGAGCCCAATTGTTAGCCCAACTGGTATCCCCTTCCTCAACCCAGCCATCAGGCAACACTGACAGTGAGCTCAAACCGCAATTGTTAGCCCAACTGCCCTAACCCCTTCCCTAAACTCAGCCGTTGGACTACCGGTACTATTGAGGCAACACAGTGAGCTCAAACCCCAATTGTTAGCCCAACTGGTATCCCCTACCCTAACCCCTTCCCTCAACCCAGCCATTGGACAACCGCTATTGGGGCAACACAGTGAGCTCAAACCGCAATTTTTAGCCCAACTGGTATCCCCTTCCCTCAACCCAGCCATTGGACTACCAGTACCAGCCTACCTGGCAACACTAACAATTAGCTCAACCCCAATTGTTAGCTCAACCCCTTCTCTAAACCAGCCGGTACTATTGAGTATTGAGGCAACACGGTGAGCTTGTTAGCCCAACTGGTATTCCCTAACCCCAGCCATTGGACTACTGGTACTGTAGACACAATGTTCCATGCAAACTCAGTGAGGCCAGGCAAAGTTGAATGCTTCTCATTAGCCACTTCTTCAATTTAGGTGTGGGTGGAAGGCCATTATTCATTAGCAATGAAACATGGAAATATGAGCATTGAAACGTCATGCGGATAAAAGGGGGTGTGTCTCAGTTCTGAAGGCCATGATGACAGTTAAAGCGGCAGGTCTAAGGGCAAAGCGGGCGCTGATGAGAAGCAAGTAATCAACTTTGCTTGGCCTAAGAATGCAAAACTTGACCAGCCCCAACTCTCTGACATTGCAGGTATCTCCCTCCCGCCAGACCTCTGCATGTACATCTGACCACCATAACACCATGTCAATTCCCCTCGGCAACACCACACCTGCCTTGATTCCTTTCGACAACATCACACATGCGTTTCCTCTCCCCTACTGCGCCAATGGCACACCCTATGTTGTTATGCCGAGTGTCCGAGTCGTTACTGGGATCACCTGCGTCCTCTCCATGGCGGGCGCCATTCTCATCATCCTGTCATACATCCTGATTAAAGAGTTGCGGACAAAAGCCCGAGAGATACTAGTAAACCTCTCCCTGATGGATTTTATGGTTGCTGCTGCCAACTTCACTGGAGTGGTTGCAAACTTTGATCAGTACTTGGTTGACAAGACACATATCAAGTATCCTGAGCCGACGTACAACGTGGTTGAACATGTATGTGTGGCACAGGCGTCATTCGCAATGTACGGCACCCACTCATCCATCCTCTGGACAATTGCTATTGCAGTATACATCTACTTGGTGATCATGTACGATAAAGCACCGGTTGTTCGGAGGTCCACGTACGCATTCTACGTTATATGTTATGGACTTCCCCTGATATCGACGCTGTGGTTCTCTCTAACCGGGAAGCTAGGTTACTCGAGATATGGTGGATCTGGGTGGTGTTCCCTGGTAGTTAAAGATGAAAAAACAGGAGTGGACCAGCCATTTGTTGCCGTGTTTGGAAACGACATGTGGATCTACCTGACGATTATCCTGGTGCCGGTCCTCTTTCTCGCCATTCATTTCTACCTTCGCTCTGAAGTGGTCAGTTGTCTTTGTGTGTGCTGTTTCATTTTGTAATGGTTGATTCGTGTTACATTCACACTCTTGTAATTTTGCATGTTTCAAACTCACACATTTTATATATATATATAAGTAGCTTCGCTCGCTCAGCTACTTCCCCCTCGTTCGCCTACGTGAGTAATCCGGCACCAAACAGCTCTCTGCTCCCTGATTACATTGATCCGCTTCAACTGCTGCTCCCCATTTGCGTCCGCTTCAGCTGCTGCTCTCCGATTGCGTCCACTTCACTGCTGCTCCCCGATTGTGTCTGCTTCAGCTGCTCTCCCTGATTGCGTCCGCTTCAACTGCTGCTCCCCAATTGCGTCCGCTTCAACTGCTGCTCCCCGATTGCATCTGCTTGTGATTCCAGCCCATGCCCAACATTCTCGAACATTCCCTCACAGAGTTTGAGGTTCAGTAAATTGAAGTACGAAGGTCGCGCGTCACTAGTCTAGTCCCGCCCCACGAACATCACACTTCCGTCACACACAGACGCACATTAAAATCTTAATGTATTGATATAACAATATCCCTCTGCACACACCACACCCTCCAGGTGAGAAAGGTTCATAACGTACCTCTGACACGCAGTATCACCAGTACTGTACAAAGTGTGGAGTTGAAGCTCTTGTTCATCCCGATATTCTTCATCCTGTTACGAATATGGAGTCTGATCTTCATCATCATAGAGATTGAAGCCCATGTACACCTCCACTGTGCTGCTGTCCTGTTTTTCTTGCATATGGGGGTGAGTGGAGGTGTGTGGGGGTGAGTGGAGGTGTGTGGGTGTGAAGGCACGAGGAGTTGTACGTGGATGTGTGAGTGTGTGGGGAAGTGAGGACGTGGATGTGAACGGAGGTGTCTATTGCGCGACTACATGTACTAGTAGGTATTGGGTTCAAAACACTTCCCTCCTGTCCTTCCCTCCTTCCCTCCTGCACTCCATCTGTCCTTCCACCCCTCTCTCTCCTGCTGTCTTCCCTCCCTCCACCCCTCTTCCTTCTCCTGTCCTCCCTCCTCCACCCCTCTTCCTCCTGCTGTCCTCCCTCCCTCCACCCCCTCTTCCTCATCCTGTCCCCCTCCTTCCACCCCTCTCCCTCCTGCTGTCCTCCCTCCTCCACCCCTCTTCCTCCTGCTGTCCTCCCTCCCTCCACCCCTCTTCCTCCTGCTGTCCTTCCTCCCTCCACCCCTCTTCCTCCTCCTGTCCTCCCTCCCTCCACCCCTCTTCTTCCTGCTGTCCTCCCTCCCTTCATCCTCCAGGGCATCGGAGACTCCGGCCAGGGCATTGCAAATGCCATTCTCTTCTGCTTCTTGACTCCAAAGGTGCGACGCCGCTTCCTACAGCTGCTCCTCTGCTACTGCTGCTGGCACAAGGACACTCTGAGGGACAGCTATGCCAGCTCAACATCTCACTCAGCTGCAGCCTATGGCACCATTGTTCCGAATCATGAGATGTCAGACAACTCCCAGACTCCGTCGTTCATCAATGATCAACAAGATACAAAGAGTTTACTGCTAAAGACTTGACTTCAAACTGCTACCGTGTGAAAATCTGGGGAATTGGGGGTTGTGGGTGTTTGTGACACTTGTTTCAGTGCATACCAAATCATGCTGTTGTTCTTTTATGGCACATTTTTTATTGCCCCTGAGTAGTTACTTGATAATGAGGGCAGAGGAGATTAAATCAGTCCCACCCTGGGACAGGCCAATTGGAATTCAGTCAGCTTCACTGCCATACTCAAATGACAATGCAGTGCCAGCTCAGTAGTGGCTTGGATCGTGGACGGCCGCCACTTGTCACAGTTACCCATGCACTCTTGTTGCTAAGTTTAGAGCTTGCTCACGCTTGCCCCCAACATGAAGCGATCTGCGCTGGGGTTGGTTTGGGTCTGGGATTATGAATACATCTGATGATCTCAGCGTCAGTTCCATGCAGCTATATATATGAAAAGTGAAGGTTGAGGAGCGGATCTGAGTAACTATAATATACTCTTGCAGGCCTTGCAGGGACACTACAACTGCATGATGTTGAAGTTGCTGACATCATGCAATAATGACATTCACTGACATATGTGCATGACATAATTATGCCTGATTATTACGTGTTCAACTGTCCCTTACAACGGACTGACAGAGGAGCCAAGTTCAAGCCCTGGCTGGCTATGCATCTCAAGCTCTAGAGTCAGGTTTTTTTTTCTAACGGTGTTGTTTCAGTTCGGACAAACTTGAACCCTAATTGGCACCACAGAGAGTGCTATTGCCTCTAGATCTCCACTACTAGGCTCATTCCCAAGTCGTGGAGCATGCAGTCTTATTGCCCAGCTGGGAATGAGCCATTGTAGCTCAACCCTGGTTCTTACAATTAAGACAGTGCATGTAAGCACTAAGCATGCTGGAGAAAAACTGTTATGAAGGATGCTAGATGGTGTTGCATCAACACAGTACGAGATTCACATAAAACTAGAAGGGATTATGAACAAAAAACCCCGTTCCAAAAAGAAGACAAGGTAGCATGGCTGAAGCACAAGAGAGGGGGGGTTTCAAAACTGAGCGTACTGACTGATTTATACAACAAATGTGTGTGAGCTTGGCAAGGAATTGGTACAAAATCGACAGAATCTTACTGCGCTAACTGCATCGCTAACTGTGAGGAAAGTTGTGTACATAAAGTTTGATACTTCGTGGTGTCTCCAGCTACATACTGCAGTTGTATTGCACTCTGTGCTGCAAGATTGCCAACTAGAATTCGTAATTTAACCCCTTGGTGTTCAACAGCAAAAGTACCATTGCTATGGTGATAGCAGATGCCATACGCATTCAGTATGGATGATACTTGCATTAGGACATCTTGTGGGCTCGGATGGGGAAGAAAGTTTTGAGGAAGTGCAATCTGTGGAACATCCGGACTATAGTGATTCAAAGAATTGGCGTAAAAGTCTGCATGAGTGTTAGTGGTTGGCTGCAGTTGAGTCAAACCCTTGTGGGGGTGTTGAAACAGTGGTGCTTGTAGCATGTTAAGAAGCCGTTGGTTACAACTGGGATTTCCAGGTACAACTGTGGTGGTACCTACATTGAGTGAGGGTGCTACTGGGGTCTGTAAGATGGAGGTCAAGCCTGACTTCCTCTGACGCTGGTCGTCAGGGGTGGTTGTGTCACTTGTAGCAGTACTCACTGTAGTGGGCAAAGATCTACGTCTGCCAATAGAACCCAAGAAATTCCCAGTTAAAGCTGGAGTCGACAGCTTTGCAACTCGCCTACCTTCGGGTCTATTGACCACACCTGTATCTTCAGTCGAGTCCTCAGCAATGGAATCCATCTGGATCTCGTGAATGGGACTCCTCCTTCCTACAGATGGCGTACCAGTTGGACTGCCGCTGAACATTTTGGTCGGTGAACTATCTCTTCCTTGGTGGATGTTGACGGGAAACGATGGAAGGGGTGCATGGGGGGCACCCGCTAGTCTCTGGTCGAGGATGTGGTGGCTTGTGGGGTACAGTTCCGGCAGCGTATTCCTCTTGGAGCGGTTGTGCGTGGGGACATGGTGTGGAGGATTGATTTCTGCCTGATAGGAAAACCGCCTCCCTGCGGAGGGATTGGACGAGTCCTGGTGGACGGAGGGGCCCAGGCTGTAGAAGGAGGAACAGGAAGTTGGGACGCCTTGGGACTGTGGAGATGGGGTGGGTACATTAGCTGGAGGAGAGGGGGAAAGGAGCTGAGCGATCAGGGAACTGCTTGTCGAGCTCCTCCGAGAAGTAGGAATGCTTGATCCGATGCTGGAATCACTGCCTTGCGTGTTATGTGTATGATGTTCCAATGGCCCCACCCCCTCATAGTCCCCAACACTGGGCCCGCTGGCCACTTGTTGCTGAATGTGCAGCTGCTGGAGCTGCTCTTGGATCTGCTGTGGACTGAATTCTTGAAAAGGCTGCAGTTGAGTGCGGAGGTCAACGGTTTGTTCGTTGCTGTTGCTAGGGTGACCAGCAGTCTGTTGGATCAGCTGCAGAGGATGGACAGGAGCGTGCAGACCAGCAACTTGTGGTAGCTGTGTGATGTGTGATGGGGGGAGGGGTAGAGCAAGAGCAGTTAGGTTGGTGTTTGCATCTATCCTTAAAAACCTTTAACACCTGAAATAGATTATTGCCAAGCGCATTAGCGTGAGGCTCTGAATGGGGGATCTATTTCTCACTATATATGTATGTACGTACGTGCGTACGTACGTACGTCGTACGTATATGTCACGCTCAGGAATGTTGCGGGTTTCCTGCCGGCCAATTGAGTTTTATTTGCTGCGAGGGCTCGACGGTGCGAGAACTACAACCATTAGAAACAGATCAGTGGACGAGCACGCAGTGCTCCAGGGTTTGCAGAGCTGGAGCAGCTACATATGGAGTCAAACAGTCGACATCTGTTTATACCGCAACTCCACAATAGTCTCGCGTAGCCAGAGAGGCTAGGTACAAGCGAGCGGGGCCTTCAGGGCTTTGCAGAGCTAGAGCAGCTACATGTGGAGTCGAACAGTGAGTGTAATCGACATGTTTATCTCAGCTCCACACTCGCAAATTCACACTTAGCTAGAGATCTATCGTACTCATAAGCACGTGGCCAGGCTGCGCATGCGGCCGCGGCGTGCGCGCGAGGCAATTATGCAGATACGTATTCCTAGTAGGTTGACACTACTCACCACTGTGGTCTAGTTGGCTGCAGTAAAACCACACTAGAACTACTTGCAGCTAGGCTAAGCTCAGGGGGATGCCCCGGGTGGTCATTACTAATGACACTTTCACAGTTTATCTAGACAGGAAAGAGTGGGTTGAACTGGGCGGGGCGAAATACTAAGTGAGTTGCGTGCGGGGCTGACGTTCGAGATGCTGAACAATAGCGGTCATTTTCTTGGAAGATGCTGAAGTCTGCTGCTGCTTACTCTGCTGCTGCAGAACGAAGGCGGCATAAGCCTTTTTATTCATACACTTTGAACGGCCATCAATGCTCAAACAGCTGCCCACAACAACGCTCAACATCTTAGCATGCCTTTACTACGGTAGTTACAGTGTGGGAGAGTACTTACCAATCACCTGGAGCAGCATAAAGTTGACATTGCTGCCCGAGAAACAGAAGCCTTAGAAGTTAGCACTACTAAATTGTACACAAAGGTGTACTATCAATATATTAAGATTTTAACCGTGTGTCTGTCTGTCCGTGTGTAACGGAAGTGGGATGTTCGTGGGGCGGGACTAGACTATAGTGACGCGCGACCTTCGTACTATGATTTACTGAACCTCGAACTCTGCGTAGAATGTTCGAGAGCAGTGGACATGGCTGGAATCTGCTGGCGGTGCCGGGATCAGCAGCCGAAGCGGACGCAATCCGGGAGCAGCAGCCAAAGTGGACGCAATCGGGAAGCAACTAGATCAGAATGGTTGAAACGGATGCAATCGAGAGCAGCAGCTGTCGAGCGGCAATCTCGTCTGGAGCAGCAGCTGAAGCGGACGCAATCGGGGGGCAGCAGCTCTGCACAGAGAGCTGTCCAGCGCCGGATTACTCACGCAGGCGAACGAGGGGAAGTAGCTGAGCTGAGCGAGCGAAGCTACTTGTAGGGTTTAAACACCCAATCAAAATTATGTTTGCCTATATACAGTACTCATACTCGCAATAATGTACCTCTGCAGCTATCTTGTTCTATAATATTGAGCCATTTGATGAAGATAAGGATTCCACTTCCAGCGTTCCAAGGCCTGTTTTCCAAGGCCTGTTTTCCAAGGCAGACTTGACTAAAAGTTAAGTAATTGGTGGGTTGAGTTAGTCACGCCCAACAACCCCAGGGAACTGAAATTAGGGTACGTTTTCAAAGAGCTCTAGAGACTGAACGAGAAAATGTTGTGGGTGGGAAACAGTAAATGTATACCTCTTGCATTCTAACGTACCCTGTCATACAGTATCTACTGGTGAAGACATTACGACACCCACTATTTAAGTTACAATCTAAAGATGCCTCCTGCCAACGATACAAGGTTTACTGGGTTTGCCCAACCCTACCCATACTCATGCAGTGTGGGTGTGCACACATGCACATGTACATTTGGGAATAATGGCGGACACAACCTTTCCTTTGTGCATCTCTTTCCTGTCCGTAGGTCCAACCACCAACTATCTAACTGCGCTCACCTGTTGAATCCATCCGGGGGATGGCAGCTGTCCGTACTGAGTAGCATGCGCCCTCTGTTCCAGCAGCAGCCTCTTCACACTGTTGGTGCCAGTCAGCCCGGAGCTATCCTGACGATCAATCGAATTTGTACTGTTCAACTGAGCAAGCAGCGGGCTTCGCCTTTCCATGAACACCTTGTATGCAGCAGCATACGGTCCCCCATCTGACACCCTACGTCCCAACCGTGGACCACGTGAGGGAATTGGAAGATAATGGCGGTTTGGAGCATTCATGGACCCAACACTACTCTGTAACGAGCTGTCAACCCCTGTGCTGCAGCTCAGAGCCTGCTGCAAGGTGGTGGGGAGCTCCAGGAGCTGTGTGCAGCTTCCCACCCCACTGCTGGTCTGGCTTGAAGAACACTCACTGATTTCACGCAGACGTTTCAACTCCTCTGGCGGAACAAGTGCAAAGTTGTGGGCAGCCGCAAGTGTGTGTCGTCTCCCCTGCTGAAGATACCTGGCGAGGTTGGGGTCCTTTAGGAACGCTTCCGATTCTTCCTGAGGCGCCGTCTCAGGAAAGGTCAACTTGTGCCATGGGTTTTTGGTGGGTGATGTCTCTGGACCGTCAACCTCACTGTTGTTGATACTGATCTGGGGGATTGCTGGGGAGATGCCGCTCTGGCTGAGTCGATGGCGAGGTACGATTTGTGGGGCGCTGGGAGGGATCTGGAGCTGTCCTTTCTCCCACCTGCTGAGGAGGAGGTAGTAGAGGGCAGCATGGTCGTTATAGAGACGGTTCTGGACGGCCTGTGTGTGTGAGGGAGACACAGCTGTGAATTTTTGTCTCACCACTATACCACCTCACCCTCTCTTCACTTCACCCTCTCACCCTCACTCTCTGCACCTCATCCACTCACCCCGACTTTTCATTCCCTGCATCTAACTCCCTCTTCACCTCACCTTCTCACTCCCTCTCTCTGCCTCATCCCCTCACTCCCTCTCTTCACCTCACCCCCCCACTCTACCTCACCCCTCACTCCCTCTTCTCCACCACATCTCCTGACTCCCTCTCTTCACCTTCCCCCCTCACTCCCTATTCCCTCTCTGCACCTCCCCCTCACTCACTCTTCACTCCCTCCCCTCACCCCCTCACCTGTTTGCACGCCTCCACGTTGTAGTTCATCCTCTGAATGGCCAGCAGCACCTGGTCATTCCACAACAGACTATCATTGGAGCCAAACAACTGCGGAGCAATGTGATTGGTTGAGGCCTCCAGTAGCACCTCTGGCTGCTCCGTCATCCACTTGTGCTCCAACACTCGTGAGAGAGGGAGACGCTTGCTCGGGTCCAAGTGCAGCATGCGACGAATCAGACGTTCACACTCTGCAGAGTGAGGTGAGAGTGAAGGGTAAAGAGTGAGAGAGAAGCGGATGCAAAGAGTGAGAGAGAAGCGGATGCATGGGATGCATGTAAGGTGAAGGGAGTTGAGGTGAGAGTGACTGGTGAAGAGTGAGGGGATGTGAGAGAGAAGCGGATGCATGGGATGCATGTAAGGTGAAGGGAGTTGAGGTGAGAGTGACTGGTGAAGAGTGAGGGGATGTGAGAGAGAAGCGGATGCATGTAAGGTGAAGGGAGTTGAGGTGAGAGTGACTGGTGAAGAGTGAGGGGATGTGAGAGAGAAGCGGATGCATGTAAGGTGAAGGGAGTTGAGGTGAGAGAATGGTGGAGAGTGAGGAATGTGTGGGTGAGAGGTACATGTAAGGTTGAGGGCAGTGACGTGAGAGTGGACGGTGAAGAGTGAGTATGACACCAGGTAGAGGGAGTAAGGTTAACTACGAGCACCAGAGTGTTGTGTGTGCGTGTGTGTGTGTGTGGGGGGGGGGGGGGGGGGGCTGTTGCCACTATAAAAGGCCGAGCCCTTCAGGATTCAGCTGTGGCATGGCAAAAACGAGGGGAGGTAGTCTCGCAGGCCAGACGGCCCCCCACGCGTAAGACTAGAGTGGAGGTTTGGAGCCGTCTTGGTGAGTTGTATTCGAGGATCGCCAACTGGGAACACTCCACAGCAGCCCCCCAGAAGCAGTCGTAGGGCTATTTCCGATAACCGTCCACTCGTCACATGACAGAAAGTCAACAATTACTCGTGACGTATGCAATGGCCAATCTCCTCTGTATCCCCTCACTCTTCAGTGATTCCTACAGTTACTACAGACTGGGGCGGGACTGGACTATAGTGACGCGCGACCTTCGTACTTTAATTTATTTACTGTACATGCACTGAACCTCGAACTCTGCGAAGAATGTTTGAGAACATTGGGCCCGGGTATGCAATCGGGGAGCAGCAGTCGAAGCGGACGCAATCGGGCGAGCAGCAGTTCAAGCGGATGCAATCGGGGAGCAGCAGTCGAAGCGGACGTGATCGGGCGGCGAGCAGCAGCTGAAGCGGGCGCAATCGGGGAGCAGCAGCTGGACACGAGGCGGAGGCAAACGGGGAGCGCGAGCAGCAGTGGAAGCGGATGCCGCAATCAGGCCCGGGAGCAGCAGCTGAAGCGGATGCAATCGGGGAGAAGCAGCTCTTCAGAGAGCTATCCGGCGCCGGATTACGCACGGTAGGCGAACAAGGGGGAAGTAGCTGAGCGAGCGAAGCGAGCTCAGCTACTTGTAGAGATTACTGTGGCAGATGACTTTGAGATTACTGCAGATGACTAGATTAGAGATTATTACAGACTACTAGAGATCACAAGAGATACATATTACCAGCTCTGTCTACAGTGACCAGACAATCCTCTTTCTGGGTGCCACTTCATGATGCAAAGATACATCTCTGTGGCTGACCTTGAGACATGTAGTATGGTATCCGGCAGCGTCCTGCAAGCACCCGCGCCCTAAGGTGCTGGAGGTTGGTGCCGTCAAATGGCAACGCCCCACACACCATCACGTAGAGCACGACGCCCAGACTCTGTGTTGAGGAAAGATAGCATTATGTAAATACACTGTAGCATAATTTGTAGGCAAGTAGTCCCTGACAGGTGGAGGGGGAGGGAGGGTTCTCTATTGCCGCAGTGCATATCCATGGACTGTCCCATAGGTCGTGAGGATCCCCTTGCAGTACCTTGTTCCCAGGCTGCTTGTCAATACATTAAGATTTTAACGTGTGTCTGTGTGTCTGTGAGTGACGGAAGTGGGATGTTCGTGGGGCGGGACTAGACTATATTGATGCGCGACCTTCGTACTTTAATTTATTTACTGAACCTCGAACTCCGCGAAGAATGTTCGAGAACATTGGGCCGGGGCATGGGCTGGAATCCAGTATGCAATCGGGGAGCAGCAGTCGAAGCGGACGCAATCGGGCGAGCAGCAGTTGAAGCGGATGCAATCGGGGAGCAGCAGTTGAAGCGGACACAATCGGGGAGTAGCAGTCGAAACGGACGCGATCGGGAACAGCAGCTGGAGGCGGAGGCAAACGGGGAGCAGCAGTGGAAGCGGATGCCGCAATCGGGCCCGGGAGCAGCAGCTGAAGTGGACGCAAGCGGCGAGCAGCAGCTGAAGCGGACGCAATCGGGGAGAAGCAGCTCTTCAGAGAGCTGTCCGGCGCCGGATTACGCACGGTAGGCGAACAAGGGGGAAGTAGCTGAGCGAGCGAAGCGAGCTCAGCTACTTGTATAGTTTAACACTCTGGTGGCGTCTGGAGCCCTATAAAGGCCAGCAGCATGCACAGTTGATGTAGATGTACCCCCACAACATCAACCATCACACAATCTGCCCTTCAAATCTATACCCCCCTTCACTCACTCTCACTCACTCACTCACACACACACACACTCACACACTCACTCACTCACACTCACACACACACACACACACACACACACTCACACTCACACACATGCACCGATGCACTCACTACATGTACCTACCCAGATGTCTGCCTGGGGGCCATTATACTCTCGTCCCTCAAACAGTTCCGGAGCAGCATAAGGAGGGCTTCCGCACCACGTCTTCAGCATTTCACTGGGAGTATAGTGGTTGCTGAATCCGAAGTCTAGAGAAGAGGGAGGGTGGGCATCAATTAGACCCCAAACACATCTCACTAGTCTATGTGCCTGGAATTGTGAGTGGAGTACCATACCCTGCATTTTGAAATGCTCAAGCTTCAAAGATGCGTATTTCCGCAACAGTACATGTGATCTACACTAAAGAGGAAAAATTTTAGAGGAGTTACTGTCAATATATATTAAGATTTTAATGTGCGTGTGTGTGTGTTCGTGGGGCGGGACTAGACTAGTGACGCGCGACCTTCATACTTCAATTTACTGAACCTGAGTCGAGCTCCACAAAAGAATGTTCGAGAACATTGGACATGGGCTGGAATCTTCCAGAACAGGTGAGGCTACAAGCGGATGCAATCAGGGAGCAGCAGTTGAAGTGGATGCAATCGGGGAGCTGCAGTTGAAGCGGACGCAATCGGAGAGCAGCTGTTGAAGGCTGCAGCAGCCGAAGCGGACGCAATCGGGGGAGCTGTTGAAATCGGGGAAGAGCAGCTGAAGCGGATGCAGTAGGGGAGCAGCAGCTGTAGCGGATGGAAACGGGGAGTCACGAAGCGGATCGACGCAATCGGGGAGCAGCAGCTCTGCACAGAGAGCTGTCCGGCGCCGGATTGCTCATGTAGGAGAACGAGGGGGAAGTAGCTGAGCGGGGGAAGGCTGAAGGCGAGTGCATTATCCGCCTGAGACCATTAACTAGATTGCCCGAGTGCACAATAAGCCCGTAATGCACTGCAACTGGTATCTAAACTACTTAGTGCAACTCGAGACAGCCTTTGATCTTTGAAAAGTGTGCATTATCTAGATAATGCACACTAAAGTGTGCATTAAGCGATTTAATGCTCCGTCATGTGATCGATTCTGAAGCGTCTGATTCATCGAGGGTCACGTGAGTAGCACTAAGTAAGAATAAAGTCATTCGGCAATACCATGAGGCATGCAGGTACAGTGGGGAACTCACAGCATTTCTGATCACACAGAATTGTTCAGAAATGGTATTGTGCTTGTACTGTACCAAGGACCTCTTCGTTCCCCATATGATTCGAGGGGAAGCCGCACTCCTGGTAGCTGGTTGCGACTCTCTGGTAGCGCAAGCTAAGCATTACAGTTTGTTCCAATTAACGCACATGCCACGTGGCAACCAGGCTAGTCCATTGCTAGCCAATAAATTACTAGTGGAATGCAGGACATTGGAGGGCGAGCCTGAGCAAAGTGGCATATGCATGTGTGTGCAGGACATGCAAGGAGCAGTTGCATTAGTCTCGCGGGCCAGACGTTCGCAGCGCACGGAGGGGAGGGCGGCGCGCCGCCCTCCCCTCCGCGCGCCCACGAGACTACAGTTGCATTCACATGATTATCATCAGAATGTGACTGGGCAATGAGCACAGAAATTATGGAAACATACACTCGTGCGCACATCACAGCAACTGTGAGTCAGGTTAGCGTTTATAGCTATCTAGCTATCTAGCTGAAGCAGTCCTAGCAGCAACGTCACCGGCCATGGCGTTACATGTAGGTCCACGAGCTGTCTCAGTGTCGCCGAGGAGGAAGAATGTTCATGATGCTTTAGCCAATGTCCACGAGTGGTCTCTGTCTTTGTTGTCGCCATCGTTCGTCGAACAGGTAGCTACGGACAGTTCGTCGAGTTCGTTGAATTTGAATATTATTGTGCATGTGCAAGTGAAATTCGCTGATTTTTAAGATCCAACCAACCAAACATACAACACACATACACACGTGCAGCGCAATGAAGTCACGCTAGTGTGAGGCTCGCTCAGGCTTGCCCAAATTACAGCGCTCAAAACTTCGCCAGCACGGTGAGTTTCGGCATGTAAGCATCACTGTGAAAGGCAGCGATCATGGTCATGTGGTCAGAATCTTTGTAGGCCATTCTGAAGTAGTGTTGCATTACGCAGCATCATTTTTCCCTACCAGAAATGAGAGCTTTGACAACTATGTGGCAGGCCATCCTCAGAGACACTATGATACATAAAATCATGTATGCAAACAAACAGGCTACTATACTCAGAAACACCTGCCAAATGGAAACATAATATGGTGCATTCTGTCGCCCTAAAACTGGCTTGACATTTGATAGTGTTCACACCAATGGCAGGTAAAAGAGATTTCAAAGCCACCAGGGACATATCTGTATTGCATAGTTTCAGGCAGATATTGAATAACAACACGTCTCAATGTGATGACTAGGCAGCATATACCAGACATGAACCAGCCCCTTCTACATGTACCACCTACATGCCATCTCCCGACTCCCCCTTCCCCTTCCCCCCTCGCTCCTCACTCTCCCTCCCTATGTTACTTCCTGCCGGGGAGGCATCTAATTCTCCTCCTCCCTCCCTCCCTTCTTCCTCCCCCTCTTCCCTATTTTACTTCCGCCCTTCCATTATCTCCCTCCCCCCTCCCCCCTCCCCCCTCCCTCCCTACCTGCCAGCTTGACGTTCCCATCCTCATGCAGGAGCAGGTTCTCGGCCTTGAGGTCCCTGTGAACGACTCTCTTCTGGTGGCAGTAGTCCACAGCCAGCACAATCTGACGGAACTTCTGCCTGGCTTCTTCCTCCGACATGCGGCCATTTTGGATCAAATACTCTGTGTGTGTGTGTGTGTGTTGAATGGGGCACATTACATGTATATATGTGGTGGGGACAGGAAGAGCTAGCCTCGTACCCAGGCCCACACGCGGAACGCGGAAGTGGGCCTGGTGACACTAGGCAAAATTCCCGTATGTGCAGAGGTTAGCAGTCTTGATTTCAGGGGTTAGGATAAAATTACACTATTTGCATTGTCCCGCCCATATATATAGGCGGGATTTAGCGTGGGGGGTACGCTAAATCCCGCCTATATATATGGGCGGGACTCTGATTTTCTCAGTGTACCCCACGCTAAATTTCCCGCCCATATATATAGGAGGGATTTAGCGTGAGGGTACGCTAAATCCCGCCCATATATATAGGAGGGATTTAGCGTGGGGGTACGCTAAATGCCGCCCATATATATAGGTGGGATTTAGCGTGGGGGTACGCTAAATCCTCAAAAATGGGTGATGTTATGGACAGGGGTAGTAGTTACTTTGACCCTAGGAATTAGCGTCGGGGCACGCTACATCCTCACTGATTCACAGGTGGTACCAACCCTAGGATTTAGCGTAGGGGTACAGTAAATCCTCATCAACTGACATGGGTGCTGGTTACTTTGACTTGAGGATTTAGCGTGGGGATACGCTAAAGCCCGCCCATATATAGGTGGGATTTAGCGTTGGGGTACGCTAAATCTTCAAAAATGGGTGATGTATATATGGACAAGGGTAGTAGTTACTTTGACCCTTGGAATTAGCGAGGGGGCACGCTACATCCTCACTGATTCACAGGTGGTACCAACCTTAGGATTTAGCGTAGAGGTACGATAAATCTTCACCAATATCACCAATTAACATGATGTACCTAGGAAGACCCTACTAGAATCAAATACAAACAACATGATATGCAACAACACCTGCTAGACTGTTTGAGAGTAGGAGCCATGTTATCCTTTCCAGTTGAGAGAACAATTGCTAGAGCTGCACGAGCAGACATAGTTGACACACTCGTGTATTTTAAACTCACACTGTATTACTGCCATTGAGCATGTATTGAGTAGACTGGGTGGCCCTGAAGGGGGGGTTGACCTGAGCTGTTAACATCAGGCCCATATATGTGGAGTGACATACTATGCCAAATCTGGAGCAGTGTACTCTTATGCTACACCAGTAATAGCACCACCCCTGCGCTAAATCTCAATGCAGTGTACCCTATGCTAATCCCGCCCATATATAATATGTAGGTCTGATTTAGCGTACCCCCACGCTAATCCCACCTATATATATGGGTGGGAAATAGCGTACCCCCACGCTAAATCCCGCCCATATACATGGGCGGAATTTAGCGTACCCCCACGCTAAATCCCGCCTATATATATGGGAGGGCAATAGCGTACCCCCACGCTAAATCCCGCCTATATATATGGGAGGGCAATAGCGTACCCCACGCTAAATCCCGCCTATATATATGGGTGGGATTTAGTGTACCCCCCACGCTAAATCCCGCCTATATATATGGGCGGGACAATGCAAATAGTGTAATTTTGTACACACCCTGATTTCAGCTAGGCGAATCACGTTCATCCATTGCCAATTTAATTATACATTCTTTACCATGTGAAAAGTGTAGCCGTTTGATAATACCACTGTTCTAGCCTTCAAGACTCACCTCTGATCGCTCCTTGGCAAGGACTTTCTACTTAGCCATCACCAACAGCTACCGGCCGCGTGAATTCGAATGCATCCAAGTAAGGAATGTAATCACTAACACAATTTTGCTGACTGAGCACATACGGGAATTTTGCCAAGTGTCACCAGGCCCTCTTCCGCGTTCCACGTGTGGGCCTGGGTACGAGCCTGGGTAGAGGCTAAGGAAGAGTGGGGAAGGAGAGTAAGGATGGATGGACAGCCCAGTAAGCCCCCAAGTTTTCACAGATGTCAATTTTGCCAAACAGAATTGGCTAGCGGTCATACTAACCTGATCAAGGCAGCAGCCACCAGACTAATCAGCAGAACTGATGACATTAAGCAGGCCAATGGCATTTAGAGCTGTAATTATTCGCATAATTAGCAGCCAATTAATTGAATGTGGTTTAGCAGTTGGTATCATGAATGTTGACAGCCAGTGACACTGAACTGCCTTAGGATATGGGATGTACCCTAGGAGCAGGCCAGTGGTTAATTATGCTCAGCCATGGGCTATGCCAGCATTGCTGGTTACATACAACCAGTAATCTCCAGTAGGCCAGCATCTCACTGCCCTCTCGGCCAGTCCATTTAATATCTCGTTCATCATCTCTTCCATTATCTCCCTTTCCCTGTCCCTCTCTGGTTGTTCGGAAGGTGTTCCATGATTCATGCCTCTTAGCATACACTCAAACTGAGCGCCATTGTCTTCCAGTGGACCACCATTGCTCGAGTGCCTGATTCGTCGGTTGGCAAGGAAGACCCACGAACATTCTGACCACACCATCGTGATTTTGGTGCATGTCAGAGGGGCAGGCTAAGGGAACTTCGGCAATCACGATGTTCACTTCGGGCCTTTACCGGTGTGTTTTGATACTTATGCTCAACCATGGCTATGCCAGAACTGCTAGTTTCCTCAAGTGAGCATGACGTAATCGAAAAATGGCAAAATTTTCAGAACGAAGACGCTATGTTATTCAGCCATCTACACGTTCAACGCTCGGTGAGAATAACAGTCGCCCCCCCGCTAGCTAGATATGTGTGGTATGTTACGTGGTACCTTCGCTCTTCTTGCTGTTCTGAGACACACTACGCCCACGTTCAACTTCCGGTCTTTCTACCCCTTTCTACCCTTGACGTCACTCACGTGAGTAAATGTACCAGGCCCTCCCCGCTTTACCGTACTGCAAGCGACGGAAAGCTGGGCGTGGGACTGGGAACGAGGCTACAATTGAAACTGGTCCTATGGTACAGTACTACTTATGCAGCTCAGAGATTACTTCGCATTTAGGACAATTCGTGCACTTAATAACTGCTTTGTAAAGGTCTGAATGGCTAAGTATGGATCCAGCACCATTAATTTACTGAGCATCATTCGCTGAATTATTGTGCATGTTGATCGGGCCACACCGACCGAACAAGTGCATTTTATGGTTGGTCATTCCAGTCAAATGTACACAAATTTACCGATGTCCGCATGTGACATGCATTTGACTTCCTGCATCTACATGTAGTACTAATTCAGGGTTCCCGTATCTAGGCATGCGGAGAATATGCCGGCACAATATCTTGCTCACCAAAGATCTCGCCCCGGCTGGCATACTCTGTCACTAGATAGAGGTACTGGTTTGTCTCCATCACCTGTGGGTAGAGAGGGAGGAGAGGGGAGGGGGAGGGGGAGGGGGTGGGGGAAGGAGAAGGTGGGGGGGGGGGGGGGGGGGGGGAGGAAGGGAGGGGGAAGAAGGGCCAGAGAAAGGAGGGAGGGGGAGATGTGTTGATGTTTGACAGTCACAGTAATCTGACACTGAATTTGAAAGAAGATGAAAGTGTTTTCAAAAGGATAGAGAAAATCAACATCAAAGTTGGGATATAGTTTCCATAGCAGACAACACTCTATTGAGGGCTACCTCAAAGGTGCTGCTGAATGCACCTCAAAGCACCCAGGGTTCACCACCAAGCTTGACCTGGGCTGAATACTGTCTAGACACAGGCATGAATACCACCAGCACCTGGGATCCACTGCAGACCCTGGACCCAGAACAATGCACTCCACCTCCACTATCACTTGTTTACACACCAGAAGGCCTAGAGGTTCCATATTAGCCTCATTCCAGGCCCCTCCCAGCCTTCCGTCACTTGTGGTAAGGTTACACAGGAGAGGGCCTTGCAAGTTTTGTCACGTGAGTGATGTCAAGGGTAGAAACACCTAAAACGAATGTGGGTGTACTGGGGCTCAAAGGAACCAGGTAACATACCATGTGTATCTAGCTAGTGGGATGCGTACGTAGATGGTGCCCGACTGCACTAATTCCTGTTCCCCATACTAAACTACAGATAGCTTCATTCTTCGCGTTCGCGCCATTCTGAGTAACATCGTCATTGTTTCAATTAGAAAATCATTCAATATTCCAAGGGGTGAGCGCATGTCCCCCCCCCCCAGGCCAAAATGAAAAGGTGGAGGTGATGTCAAAGTAGCTGACAATTGTGAGAGGGATATGTGGTGGGAGCCTGAATAGACCAAGCATAATATTTGGTGGGCAAATATGCTGATGATGTCATCTCACAACTTCAATAAAATGTTTACAGCTTGCTAGCCTTTTCACTGGTTGCTAAGCTACAGGTTAGGGAGGTTAGGGGAAGGCTGCACAATGCTGCAAGCTGTAGGGTTGCCCTGGGTACTTCAAAGCAGACATTGCATAACCTGGCATTCTGGGGTTAGTTTTCTCACCACCGGAATGTGGCAGCTGGGCAGGTTCAACACCTGCCGATGGTGATCAAACACAAGCAGTAATATCTTCAAAGGTATTCTCCAAAGGTACGTACGTACGTAGGTACATTGTACCTCTCTCCAACTTACTCTCCAACTTATCGCACAAACCCAGACCCATAAGATGTTCTGATGTCAAGTGGACATACATGTACAATGTACACGAAGCTTGTTGTACCAATAATTGGATAAACATCGGTATCGATATTAGACTATTGGTTAATCAGATGATAATCAGATGAACATTGGTATTGATATCTATATTACACTCCTGGTAGGGGAAAAATTGTGCCGCGTAATTAATTAATCTAAATAATCAAACCTCATAGCTCGCAGGAAAGGTCTACAGAGATTCTGACTACACCGTTGTGATGGCTATCATGCAGTTAGACAAACGTATAATAATTGTGCTGAAACTCACCTTGGTGGTGGAAATACAAGCGCTTTTGTCGTGCCGTCGGCCGCCATTGCTCGATCGCTCTTCGACGTTGGTTGCCAGTACAGTCATACGAAGGGCCCACAAAGATTCTGACCACACAGCCGTAATCGCCATTGTTCACTGACACTTACATGCCAAAACTCACCGTGCTGGCAAGGTTGTAAGTGCTGTTATAATTTTGTGTCTTCCCTTTGGTCGCCATTGCTAGCGTTCGACTGAGCGTGGTTGCCACGTGGCATGTGCGTTAATTGGAACTAACGGCGATACTTAGCTTGCGCTACGGCGAGTCGCAGCCGGCGTTGCAACGGCTACCAGGAGTGCGGTTGCTCCTCGTTAGAATATCAGTTAATCAGACGATAATCGGATGAACATGTATCAGCATCAATATTAAAATATCGGTAATGGTAGAATGACCTCCTAGAGTGCCTTTTTTCACTGTACCTATTAATATTTAATCACAAACAATTGAGCCAAACATAATTCAAAAGGTTCGAGGGGCAACTGCACTCCTGGTAGCAGCCCGTTGCAACTGGTTGCAAATCGCTAGTAGCGCAAGCTAGGTATTACTATCGTTCCACATGCCACGTGATGACCTCGCTCAGTCGATCGATCAAGTCGGCTAGCAATGTGCAAATGTGATAGTTACAGAGTGCATGCACCGCACACGGTTATCATACAGTCCATGTCTTTTGAAGACAAACTTTGCAGATGGTACATGTAGAACAATACCATAGTCGCACGTTATTAGGTGCATGCGCCTATAACTCCACAGGAAGGAAATATGACCTATAAGCGAGATGCGTCTAATAAAGAATGACATTCCTCGAATAGGAAGTGCGCTTCAATTTGAATTATAGCTTTTTTCCACTCTGTAGGATCGAAATGGCAGAGTTTCTGGAAGAAGACTACAGTGCTTAACAGCAAGTACCTGGGACGAGAGTTGAACCAGTGAGTCAATATGCACCTATAAGTGAGCTGTGCTTAATAATGCACGACTACGGTAGTCCACAATTGTACCTAGCTACCTTGTTGATACTAGTGACAGAGACCATAGTGAAAGCCCACGAGGTCTAATATACATGTTGGAGATAACAACTGTCATTAGTGAAGAACTGCAGCTGTCTCTGTAAGGTGCATGCATACAGGAAGTTATTCACCCTAATTACTTAATTAGTTAGTAGCTTACAATGTAGTTCCAAACAAGCAGTAGTTTTGAACGAGAGCAATATTGGA
The DNA here is from genome assembly GCA_963931865.1 of Axinella damicornis. Taxonomy (NCBI): domain Eukaryota; kingdom Metazoa; phylum Porifera; class Demospongiae; order Axinellida; family Axinellidae; genus Axinella; species Axinella damicornis. The sequence goes on along the minus strand of OZ007507.1, from coordinate 11,610,680 downwards.
CAACACAGACAGGTTGACGTAACACAGTGTAACACCCACCTGATACAGTCGGATGATGTTAGGATGCTCAAGTAGTTTCATGATCTCAACCTCTCGGGCCACCTTCCGGCGGTTCTCCGCATCAAGCCGTGTCTTGTCAATGATCTTGATGGCAACCTGAATTGGAGAATGGATCACATTCGTCTAAATTATTGACCAAAGAGAGTGAAAAGGTCTGAGTGAGCCCCACACTAGTGGCACAGTATTGAGATTTGCATGTATGTATGTAGGTATGAGTGTTGGCAATGGAAATTACATCATCCATTACATGACACATATTAATATTTCGTAGTGTGTCAAGCGTACATGTACATATGCAATGTCTTTTTATGGAGAGAGCGAGAGCTGTGGGGGCGGCCAGCTGACAGACAGTAGAAAACAGGAGGCTGATAGAGACAACACCTGAGCTAGGTGCGGTGTCACCAAGCGGTGGAGTTAGCGCGTGGTGTGGTTAGCATGAGGTGGAGTTAGCGCGTGGTGTGGTTAGCATGGTGGATTACCGTGTGGTATGTGGCGTGTGGTGTGTGGTGGTGTCATGGTCAAGGGACACACGGAGGAAAGGCTAAAAGTGCACTGGCATACGATCAACTAGAAGGTTCAGCCAAATGAGATCACTGCCAAAACCACACTTTGAGGTGGAGAGGGCAGAGGACTCCTCATCCTGCCACTACTGACAATGGACAGGTCACCTCCTAATTCCTCAAACAATAACAAACACAAGGACATATATTATTATCGTGGGTACGATGAGCTCATCCCAGGTATGGATGCCTGGGTGGCACTTCTCCATCAGTAGTTTACTCAAACGTCAGAGCTATAACCTGTACAGCAGCTAAATAAGGAAGGCTGACCTGGATTAGGTCTACAACCTGGTAACAATGGCGCAAAGTGGATGACCTAAAGTTGAAAAGTCGCCCATATAGCCTGAAGTTTCCACGCCTGAAGTTTCCACGCCTGAAGTTTCCACGCCTGAAGTTGCCACCAGGTATACGCACATGTAACACTACACAGTCTACACAATGTTATGCAACATTGCAATGGGTGTTTGTGATGGCATTATTACCAATTAACCCTTCCAGCATTATACATTCCACAGCAAAGCTGCAGGTATGGCAAGGTCATTCAAGCCAACCATCCACACATTCCACAGCCTCTAGACTGTCAACGTCCATTCCTGGGGCCCCCACCTCGCTCGCTCCTCTCGTAATAGTGTCAGTTTCCCTTATCCTTTCTTCTCCCTCCTCTCCCTCCCTCCCTCCCTCCCTCCCTCCCTCTCCCCCTCCTCCCTCCCTCCATCCCTCTCCCCTCTCTCCTCTCTCCTCCCTCCCTCCCTCCCTCCCTCCTCCCTCCCTCCCTCCCTCCATCCCTCTCCCCCTCTCTCCTCCCTCCCTCCCTCCCTCCCTCCCTCCCTTCCTTCCTTCTTCCAGACCTTAGTGTTGGTGATGGTATGGGTAGCAAGCTTCACCACAGCAAAGTTTCCCTTCCCGATCACCTTCTCAAACTGGTAGAACCCAATTGCTGCCTCTTGACCTGACATGGTGCCTGGGGAATAGAGGAGAAAGGGGGGGAGGGAGAGAGAGAAATTGGGGGGGGGGGGGGGGGGGAGGGGGGGGGGGGGGGGAGAGGAGAGAGGGAGAGGAGGAGGGAGAGGAGGAAAGAGGGAGGGGAAAGGAGGAGGAAGGAGAGAAGGAGGAGGGGGGGAGAGAGGAGGAGGGGAGAAGGGGGGAGAGGAGAGAGGGAGAGGAGGAGGGGAGAGGGAATGGTGAACAGTGCAACAATAGCCACTGCTAACACATGCAGGCAAGACGTAGAGGTCATCTAAGAGCGCGTTGCTATGGCAATCAATGCAGTGTGTGGAGGTTGCCATCCCCCATGTTTTGACTTCAACTTGAAAACCTTATTTTGACTGGGGTAAATATTGAGTTGACAGGTAGCTGACAACTATCTCATCAACACACACAAACACACACAGTTTAGACCCAGGACAGTGTTCTACACTGTACATGCATGTAGCTTCAGCACAGTGTTCAGTCAAAGTCTCCAAGATGAAACTGACTTTCTTAATAGGAAATTGTTACAGCAGTGTATACCAGCAGTGTTTTTGTTTAAGGAGGACATTCATATTGTTCTAACAGGACAGTGAATTGTCTATGGAAGGTCGCAAGACTTCTCATTGCTCTCTGATGGGGTACAGCAGGCCTCATAGGGCAATGGGGGGGGGGGGGGGGGGGGGGGGCTTTACAGGAACACAGAGAATTCCCACACTCACTCCCCAGCCCACCACCACACTTGGTATTTAGTCTGATTCCACCCCTGAGGCTATTTTTAACCCAGTTAGGCGGGCAAGTTGTTTACTGCAGCTTGTTGACAGAGTAACAGGGTGCACTAATGGCAGCTAGCAGAGGGTTCACCTCCATCAATACAAGAAGAGGAGCAGTTGCATAACAGTTGTTATAGTGTGTGAGCGGGTAAGTGTGAGTGTGTGCGTGTGTGTGCGCGTGTCAGTGAATGTGTGTGTGCATCAGTGAGTGTTTTTGAGTTGTGAATGTGTATAGCCTCGTTCCCTGCAGGCCTCTGCCCAGATTTTATTTTGCGGCTGCGAGATAAAATCTGGGCGGAGGCCTGGTAACGAGAATAGTGAATGTGTGTGTGTGTGTTAGCGTGTGTGTGTTAGCATGTGTGTGGTGGGTTCACCTCCCCCAGTATGGCAGAGCGGTCTGGGGAAACAGTTGTGTGTGTGTTTGTGTGGCGCTAGTCTAGTGAGGCATGAGCTAGTGTACTAAGCTGAATCTAAAACTAGTTAACACTCAAGGAAATGAAAAGACAACTAGTGCATGCTCTGTGCATACACACACATATACATACATGTACAGTATGTGTGTACCGTAGTTGCCGATTATTTCGCATGGCAATAATTTCACGGTCTAGCCACTAAACGTGATACAGTGGAAGGAAATTTTCGCTGATTACTTCCCGCGGAAAACAAATTCCGCTCGTAATAACTGTCTTACTATTGACGTGACATGTGCGATCGCGCTGATGGAGGACGAGTTAGCGATCGAGCTGTGTATGCGTGGCTACCAAGTCTACAGCGAAGCAACTGCCGGGGAAGAGCTACTGTGTGAGCGTGAGCCCAGGAAAAGGACAGTAACCGATATGCCTAGCGCTAGCTGTGGAAAGATATTTCGTGTGTTTAATATTAATATTCGCGGTCATACTTCATCCGCGAATACCAAAAATTTCCCCACCGCGAAATTAACTGCAACTACAGTAAGTATGTGTGTGCGTGTGTGCACATGTGCGTGTGTGCACGTGTGTGTGTGTGCATGTGTGTGTGTGTGCATGTGTGTGTGTGTGCATGTGTGTGTGTGCATGTGTGTGTGCACATGTGTGTGTGCACGTACATGTATGTGTATGAACAGGGTGTTTTGTTTTTTCACCCACCTCAAACTGCAAGCCTTGGCTAGCACAGTGCAATGGGCCATCAACTACAGTTGTAGCTGTACAATCAACCCTCAACATCAGAATCTGCTCTACACTATTTCCTGGTACTGTGAAACCTTTTAAACTCCCACTCTACCTGGAAATGAATTGTATAGGTGGACAACTTCTTCCTACAGTACCTGGAAATAAGTAGGGACCTCTGGTTGGACAAAATCTTAAAGGGCTGTGGTTGAAAGGAGTACTTAAGAATTTAAGTGTGTATGTGTGTGTGTGTGTGTGTGTGTGTGTGCACGTGTCTGTCTGTGCATCACGGAAGTGGGTGGTTTGGGGGCGGGACTAGTGACATGAACCCAACCTTCGCACTTCACTACAAACAACCTCAGAACTTGAATTCTGCAAACAATACTCAATGTTGGGCAGGGGCTTCTTCCAGAACATCTGCAAGAAGATGCAATTGAGAAGGTGCAGCTGAAGCAGATGCAGCAGATGCAGTCGGGGAACAGCAGCTGAAGTGACAATCGGGGTGCAGCAGTTGAAGTGAATACAATTTGGGGCCAAGTGCCAGCTCCGGACTGCAAACATAAAGGAAGTAGTCCAGTGAGCGAAGCTACTTGTGCGTCTGGAAATGTTCGTATTGTAAACTTTTTGCATCATATTATGTGGACCATGATTTTTCTTTTTAGGGCAGCTTACCTACAGTATGACCTCTGACACGTCAAGAAAAAGGTGGAGTATGAAAGGGCTTTCTGTGTTCGAGGCTCCCACATTTATCAAGAGATTTGAGAATCAGCTGCGGCTCAGTAGACAAGTGTGCATTTGTTGACATTGTCAGCAAAGCTGTATGGTCACATGTAGTGTACAGTGGCCTGTACGTACGTGGAGGATACTCTTCAGGATGCATTGAAAGTGCAAAGCAGCCTTCTCCCATGGAGAAAAGCAGTAGAATGACTTTGCATTATGTCATACAAAATGATGTCATACTTTGCATTACGTCATACTTAATGATAGCACATGTGATCTTGTCCTACAGTGTAACCTCCCTACCCACACCCACACACACACACACACCACGCGTACACACACACCACACGCGTACACACACACCACACGCGTCCACACGCGTACACACACCACACACAAAATGCATGCACACACACACCACACACAAAATGCATGCACACACACACCACACACAAAATGCATGCACACACACACCACACGTGTGCAACCGTACACAGTTAACGCACGCACACACACACACCACACACAAAATGCATGCATAAATCCACAAATTCTGCAAATTCAGTTCTAGTGTGTGTGTGGGAGGGGTATTTTCTAGAGAATCAGAACTCAACTTTTGTTTGGGAGAAGGTAATAAACCCCTAAGGTTTTCCCTGGGAGTAGAAATAACATTCACTTCCTATCAACACTATCCCAAGCATTGGGGATGAGTAGGTACAATCACGTCACAAGCAGCACATGGAGACACAAGTGGACCTAGGAGGACATCTACTAGCTAGCATAGAGCAGGTGTGACGTCTATTGCTTCTGGCAGCAGGTAACCAGGTGGGGACCATTCTCCTGCAATATTGCAACATTGCTGCTGCTCTAGCTCTGCAAGTCCTGAAGGACCCACACCTTAGCCTCATTACCAGGCCCAGATAGCTTTGTGTCGCCTGCAGTTTATCATTGCAATATCAGATGCCATGCAACTATGCCAACTCCACAAGTAGCTGCTCTAGCTCTGCAAAGCCCTGAAGGCCCCGTGCACTCGTCCCCCAGCTAAATTCCACTCCAGCTCTGCAAAGCCCTGAAGGCCCCATGTGCTCGTCCCCCAATCTCCAAGGTTTAAAATCTTGTGCCGTCCTTGTGGCTAATAAAACTGGAAATGGTAACATTCCTAAGCGTGACCCCGACATCGTCAGAACAGATCCCAATTCAATTCAGAGCCTTGTGCTAATGCACTCGGCAACCTATATCTATGTATCTATCTACAGCTATATTATAATAAATGTAGAATTATTGACCACATCCTTTCTGTAATACCATTGTGTGAGCATATGCGCTGCAGGTGGAGAGGGCCAGGGTTGCAGTCCAGCTTGGACATTACCACTTCTAGATACCAGCCTTGGGCCAGACTCGGCCAGTCCTACAGACAGCACAATAAAAGCCGTTTTGTGAGTAAACCACTGATGTTTATTACTTCCCCTCCCTCACCAGGGGCTGGCAAAGAAACCAACCAAGAGCTGATCTTGCTCAGCACCTATCACAGGTCTGTGTGTACATGTATGTGTACACAAGGTCAGAGGCTGTGTGCACACAGAGAAGACACTCAATTGCTTTCCCATGGCCTTTGCCACTCACTCATCATTGAAGTGCCAGTGAACAATGCCAGCCAGTACATCAGAGACTACACACTGGTACACATCGTGTATTAAAAGTTCACCAACACAGTCAAAAAAGTTCAATGGCTGCTTCAATCACTGCCATTAGGGACCACATAGATCACACACAGGGCAGTGCTAAATGAATTTTAGTCAATTCAGAGGGCAAATTGAATTCCATTTTCCTCATAAATATCCTAAAACTCAATTACAAGGTCAAAGGTCACAATCAGTAGGCAGTGAGGTGCTAATAATCTTTCTGGTACTAGCCAAGCCACAGAATACACCTGCCACCCCAGGTGTGTGTGTGGTGTGCTAGGCCAGGCTGGAGCTTTTTGAATTTGCATACTAGAGGAACAAGCAGCCTGAGTGTATATGCAACATACACATAAGTTTCGACTGAGCATAGTGCAACCTCCGGACACACAAACAATATACACCTACAAATGTAGCTCGCTGTCTCCCAGAATGATGCTAGCTAGCTAGCCAAATCCAGTAATCTCTAGTAAGCTCCTTCATCCACCAAGCAGCAAGGGCATGGTCCGGCTGACTCCTGCAGTGACACTGTGAATCGCAATGTACCACCTAACTCCGTCTTCCTACGGGAAAGCTTCCCCGTAGACCAAGAGAGCAGGCACCCTCAACCCTCCCACCATGACTACAGAGACCGAGGTCACAACTGTGTACTACTCAGAATATTACCAAAAAAAAGTTGCAGTCCTGGTGGATTTTTTCCAAGGTTATACATTGTATATAGGCTCACCGTCAGTTTCACAGTGTGGACGCGCAATCACAGGGACGGCCATTGATCAGTGTGGACGCACAATCACAGGGACGGCCATTGATCAGTGTGGACGCACAATCACAGGGACGGCCATTGATCAGTGTGGACGCACAATCACAGGGACGGCCATTGATCAGTGTGGACGCACAATCACAGGGACGGCCATTGATCAGTGTGGACGCGCAATCACAGGGACGTGTACAGGATGTACATGTAAGAACAGTGCACTACATGTACTTACTGACCATGATGGTTGATATGCCACCGAAACTCACACTGAAAGGAAAAACTCAGAATGGTGCGGTCTTTAGTTTCAAACTGTTGCTATGGAGATCTGCAACACCAAGCTCTCATACTCGGCATCATTTGAGGAAATGCATTGACCTAACAGATTGCTTACAGGAAAACCCTAAGCTGCACATCCTTTAAAGTGATTATATTTCAGTGGGGATGCTCCTAGAAACAGGATACCTATGTCTTCTAACTTGAAACAGGATACCTATGTCTTCTAACCATTTGTCTCACAGCTAAGGAAGGCACATACACATCCCTATCCATCACTACTCACTCTCTTACAACTTAAATAATGAGGTAAGGGTCAAGTTAAAATGTCAGATATGGAGTAGTCTCTAGCAATGGTGTTGTGGTGTCAGTCAGGTCGCTGCACAGCGTTTTGTAGCTGCTGCAGAGAAGCGGGGAGATCCAGATCCTGGTGTACCACACATAATACTTGACGTAGTCAACAAATATTTTCAGAACGAAAAGGCGACGTTTTGTATGTAATACTTCAACCAACTACTCGTTCAATGCTTGGTGAAGTTTCACAGCTGCCCCCTAGCCTGGGAACGAGGCTACTGCTAAACCTGCTAAGTCTTGTCTAGGTGATAAAATGGTCATGCACGTGCGAGACTTCCTCCATAGTCTGGAAACTGCTGACCTCACACCGCACAGCCATCTTGACTCCACACACAAACAGGAGTATGAGTACAGAGGACACAATGCACAACCACTTATCAGCAGCCTTGCTCCAAGGCAGTCAGTGGACACAAGAGTCAGTTGAAGGTACAAGAGTAAAACATAAACAAGGGACCAGTACTCAACATCCCTCTACGTAGTCTCGTGCCCAGACCCTCTCAGAAGCGCGTATGAGGGTCTGGGAACGAGACTACCCTCTACGGTATATCACTCCTGTAAAGGACTTGTGTCACACCTGCCAATACGTAAGGAAGGATGGTACTAGACTCGTTCCCAGGCCATTCCAACTGCGTGATTGCAAATACAGTGGGGGGAGGTCTGGGAGATCAGGTGGACACACGGGGGGGGGGGGGGGGGGGGGTGGGTTGGAACACTCTTTCGTGACACTATGGTACAACCGTATAAGAGTCTTCATATGTCTGTCAAGAAGGTACGGCAGCGACGATAGTGCCAGTCAGCTCTTTGTCCGTCACAGTCAAGACGCACGCTTGAATACTGATTACTGGTTCACTCAAGCATATGTACCATCCTAGCCTCGTTCCAGGCATCCAAATACTCGCCAAACAGGGGGATGGGCCCTCTTTTAAGTGTCTCTATCATCTATGAAAGAGCACCCATGTTTGTTATTTGCACTAGTGCATCGTCCGTTAGCATCCGCTATTCTCCATCAAACAGCTGTGGTTCGCTGCTACGTAAGTTGAAGATGACAGCGCATTCTCCAAAATATAGTAGCTGTAATCGGCCAGATTTTTGTCAGTAGTGAATATTCTACTCCAAATGATGATGATGGTTGCTACTTCCCTCACACACCCCAATTTGGTCAAACATACATGAATATGAAACTACTTCATTTCAGCACTGCCAAACCAACATGTATTCAGTGATGATGTCATATCACCGCCCCAAATTAGTGGGGTCCAGGACCTGGGTTAGTTCTTCATATAAGAAATATGCTGAGTGTGCACTATGACACTAGAGCTATAGTGTAATTTATGCAACAGAGCGGTCAACATCAGGCAGTCTTGGCAACGTTTCTCATGCCCCACAGCTGTACAGAAGAAATGTGCCACTCCTCCACACGTCCCTGCACGCTAGGCCTTTGCTCGCATTAGTACTGCAAGCGACAAACACTGGGGTGAGAAGGTCAGGAACGAGGCTAAGAAGTGGTCACAGCAAGCTTACAAGATGCACATTCACAGTCAGAACTGACCAAGCAGAGAATGGGACTAGCTCCACCATTAAACACATGAGCAACGAAATTGGTTGGGATCAACTGAAATATTCGCCTCCAACAAAAACACGGACGCGAAACGCAGCGAAGATACAGTACTTAGGGTAGATTAGGGCAGGTAGATTAGGGCCAGGGCAGGCTTCCATTCCAGTTTATGAAGCCTGCCCAGGCCCTAATCTACCCTAAGTATTGTCTCTTCGTTGCGTTTCACGTCCGTGTTTTATTGAAGGCGAATATTTCATGAGTTGCATATCACAGATATTTTACCCCAAGCTACAAAAGCAATTGTATCGATCACCTCAGTGCCCTACAGTTAAAAACACCACAGTTTGAAAAAAATGTTACCTACAGCTACCGACTCAATCAATCTTGGGGCGGACTTGAGCCATGAATGACAAATTATGGTGCGCCCCAATGGATGGTCTCTAACAGAAATGTGAAATGTACAAATTGGCTCAATGAAAAGCAGTGTCCACCACAATAATACTCTAACCACTATCATGACTGATATGGTGTGGAGGAGATGAGTCCAGCATTCTGAACTCCAGTGAAAAAAGTGGAGATCCCAAGAAACGAAATTGATTGCTGTTGAATTTGCTAATCACTAGGAGACTGTCCAGCATAATTCTGCAGACCCCCAACAAACAAAATTGATTACAGCCGAATTTGCTAGCTCAATGATGCTGCCACTCACTGATGTGATGACTCAAATCATGTTTGGTGAGCCAGCGATGGGTCTAGGGTCAGTAGCTGATCACCACAAGGATAGCAACGTCGATACCTGACTAAACGTCTCACAAAACGTTCCCTCTCTCTCTAAGTCAAACCACATCATGCCAACGCACCTGGTCAGATAACACTCTCCTAGATCCTCTCTCTCTCTCCACTTCAGTGCAGTACCACGGATATTATTGGCTCAGGCGCTTCACGACCAGCTTACGTGTGTGGACGCCAAACAAGCGACAAATTTCATACACGAACAGACTTCCCACCGCCTGGACATGGAGTCAACTCAACTTTGGTCTACTCAAAAGTCACACAATACGCGCGAAGTGTCAGGCAGCGAGTGGTGGTACTCCTTCGCTCTGCATCTGTTAGTTCCTTCAATCCTTGTTTTTCAGCGCACAGACATAATCACTATGTTATGACGTCATCACAGTGTTTAATTTGCTGATTACGTAATTATTTGCACCGAGCTCCCGAAGCCATACACGTATACCATCCAAACTTCCAAAGACAAGCTTCAGCTCACAACTTTGCAGAAAGTAGGTATGGAGTAATAATAATATATGGTTTCCAGACTCTCCCGCCAGCTTTAACGAGCTCACAATACGTGCCAAGTCCCACTAGTGCACTCTTCAGGAGGGAAACCAACTGCAGCAAATTGATGGAGTGAAAAGTTCAGTGTGCCTTCATATAGCAGGAGGGAGAACAACAACTCTTTCTGATGCTGTGTGCAGCTCACACTTAAAACGTTGTGTCAGTACCAGACTCTCCGCCGTGTGTGAGAGTGGTACCGAGACTACTCAAAACCATGCAGAGTCAGAGCTTGGCAAGTCTGTGAGGAAGCAGGGGTATCCTCAGTATAGCCTTGCCAAGCTCTTCCTCTTGGGGGGCAGGCCGGCCATCATGTGTCCTAGGCTTTTCCTAGCTATACCTCCCTCGTGGGGAATTTCTACCAGTGTCCATTTCTCAAGCCCTCTTTGCAGTGGTACCCACGTGCACCAGCACACTGTCACAGCTCTGCATTGTCATGTGACTCTGAAAGGGGGTAGCCTCGTTCCCATGCTCCCCCTTCATGCGCGGGGACAAAAAATACGGTAACCCTCCATATTTTTTGTCGCCGTGCGTGCAGGGGGGGGCCTGGGAATGAGGCTGGAGAGGGGGGTTATGATTACACAGTACAGAGGTAGGTCTTGAGGAAATTGAAAGTGAAGCCTTTCATCCAAGGAAGTGGTACCAGTGGGATGGTAGCCCAATAGGTCATAGCAGGAGCCCATAACATTATGGGCTCCTAGTCATAGAATCGGAATCTGCTAGCTCCACCCCCTTTGTAGGGAGCTGTGGCATCCATGCTGGCCTAGCCCCACCCCTTTCATACCCCAATGTTTTATATACTGCAAAATACAAACAGGCAAAAATCAGCACATTTCAAGATATCGATATCTTTACTTTTGAGATTTGAAAACTGCAGCTGGATATACAGCATAGAACTGGAGGGAAAAAGATCATGTGATGTGATATCGACCAATCAGCAGGCAGCACGCTGGTGTAATGCCCTCCAGCTCTCGTAGACGTATTTAAAGGCAGTCTAGCCACTAGCCCCTCTCCGCCCGGCCGGTCAAGCGGCGTGGTCAAGCGGCGTGGTCAAGCGGTGTGGTCAAGTGGCGTGGTCAAGCGGCGTGTTCAAGTCCCGCCAGATGTACCTAGGAAGGGTGTTTTCCAGGTTTTATGGTTTCCTTTCCAGGAAAGGTCTTCGAAATTAATTTGCTTCCTGCCCACTCCTGCCCATTACAGAAACTATTTTCCCAGAATAACAGCTGGCTCCACTACAGGTTGAACCATTCCAAGAATACCTGGTGCTGCCTACTCTTTTTCTATATGAAGTATCTGACGCCAAGCTTGCTGCGAGAAACTACCCTGTGTGACCGGATATAGCAGCTGAATGCTAATACTAACCAGTACCCCGGGACCGAGGCTCTACATTCCCTCCAAAGGATATTCAGTGCATGTAATCGATTTCATGGTGGAAACACCTTCAGGATTACACCTACTCATTTTTTAAGGTAGAGCTGAGTCGACTCCAAGAAAATATATATCCTATGGCACAGTGGGACTCGAACCAGCAACCTTGTGATTATCAGTCGAATTATTTGACCACTCGGCCACCAGCTACCCCTACCATGTTCAGGTGGAAAAGGAAGAAAGGAAATTGCTTGTGATGGCTTGGTGTAATATAGTAGAGTGAGAGGTGGGCTGAGAGGTGGTTTGGGCCATCAACTCTGACCTAGCTGTGTTGGCAGAACCTTGAGACCATGATGTCACTTGCTAGCTGTGTACTATAATGTTGGATTGCCCTGATTTACATGTAGAATGCATGAGGTACTTAGATGATACCCGTAGTTTGAATGCATTATCTTGTGTTCCAGAGTTATGTACCCATGAAGTTTGTCCATGTCCATTTCCCATAGATAATGTATATGGGGGGGGGGGGGGGGGGGGGGGGGGGGGGCAAAATAGCCCTCTCCCCCATGCATTCTATGGCTCATAGCTCCTAAGCCTATCATCTATGGACCTCATCAAGAGCACATCGAGCCGCCGAAGGCGTGCGCCCTTGACCTCATACAGTACATTCTAGGTGAAGCAAAGGCCAACAAAGTCAATCAATTACTACACAGGAAGTAACATAGAGGAACAGGTCCATTGAAACATGGATGGAGCAGGAAATGAGGAAATGAGTGCATGTACTTCGAGCCTACTGACCTCTGCATCTTCAATTGAGATCACACCTTAGTGATATGTATCACGAACTAGACACGAAGGTATCATGTATGTGCCTCATACAGTACATTCTAGGGCAAGCCAACAAAATTAATGTTGATTAATTAGTACACAGGAAGTAACAGAGAACAGGTCCATTGAAACATGGAGGGAGCAGGAATTGAGGAAATGAGTGTATGTACTTCGATCCTATAGAATCTCCTGACCTCTGCATGTTCAATTCACCATATCACACCCTAGTGATAAATTCATATTTAAATGCATAATTATCCCTAAAACCAAAAGTCCTCATATTTCAGGTGGGCTGATGTCACGCAGAGGCAGTTCCTCTTCGAAGCGAAGACCTGCTCTTCCACCCATGCCCACGGCAAAAGAATTGGGAGAGCTGGAGCACCTGAAACAGAATGAAGTTACCCTCAAGACAAAAATTCGATCGGTAAGGTCAAGAAGGGTGGACAGTGCGAGGTCTGACAGACCGTTGTGTGTAGCCTACTAGGGAACGTTAAAAGTCTGCCTCATTACCAGGCCTTCCGTACCTCCATGCAGCTGTATTAAATCACTGCAATCGATCAAAAACTGGAGGAGTAGAAGGCCTGGGAATGAGGCTGGCCTGGGAATGAGGCTGGCCTGGGAATGAGGCTGGCCTGGGAATGAGGCTATGGGCTTTGCCTCAGCTAGCATGACCCAGTGTCTGTCTGACTGTCTGACCGGGACGGTGTGCATCAGAGGCTGCATAGCACCCATACCCTTCATTGAACACAACAACAGATGATCGGAGCTGCGTATGCTGAACCAATGGTATTACTGACAATGCTACAAATTGCTGTATACAAATTTACAATTGAGAATTCATGGTACGAAAAGAGAATGCTAAGCTCTCCGTGTGTTTCTCTCTCTCTCTCTAGCTGGAACTTGAGGTTGAGACACTCAAGTGTCGCCTAGACAGCCTAAGGAGAGCCAAGAATACGACCATTGTGAGGAGAGAGAGGGAGGAAGTACGCATCAGCTCCCCCAGACTGGGAAGGCTCCGAGACTCCATCCACAGCCTTCAGCCACAAAGGTTCAACACTTGTTCCCACCAACACCCTAGTTTGATTGCCTTCACTAAAAGCTTTCTCTGCTGCAGTCAGTGCAAATGTCCAACACTACCGACCTCGTTCCCACCGGCACTCTAGTAAACACTTAATTCCCCGCTGTAGCCAGTGCAAAAGTCCATAACTAGGGACCTCGTTCGCACCAACACTCGAGTGTACTCTAGCCTGCAGTAAACACTTATTAGTTAATTTCCCACTGCAGCCAGTGCAAAGGTCCAAAACTACTGACCTCGTTCCCACCAACACCCTAGTTTGATTGCCTGCACTAAAAGCTATCTCTGTCGCAGTCAGTGCAAATGTCCAACACTACTGTTCCCACCAACACTCTACCTGCAGCAGTAGCAACAGAGCTTTGTCAGGAGAAAATTGGCATTATGCTGAGGCTGTCGTGGAAAAATTTGATGGGTCTGTGGGCATGTCCCCCCCCCCCCCCCCCAGGAAGTTTATGACCTCTGACATTGTATCTGTTGGCTTTTCGGCAAACATTGGTCCTGTGGTAGCCAGGCCTGCCGGACCTGTTCTGCCGGCCACCTATGTGCTTTCTCTGCTGCAATCAGTGCAAAGGTCCAACACTTGTTCCAACCAACACTCTAGTTTGACTGCCTGCAGTAAACGTATTTCTGCAGCAGTCGGTGGGAACAACCTGAGACTGGAAAGCTTGGTTCCATATCCTAATTTGTCACCTATAGTCTTTATCGTGGGTGGCACCAAGTGAAATCTTGGATGTCTCTTAGCTCTTAGTCATGGCTCTGACCATTGTAGCAGTTGAAACACGTCAAGTTGTTCTGTTGGATTTATGAAATTTTAGCCATCGGTGGTTCTCTGCATTGGCAATTCTCCCTACTGGGTGTCAAGATGGGGAGAGACTGTCTCACTGTGATGTCCCACACTCACTAAGCACACAAATGCACACACACACACACACACACACACATGCACATGTGAATCCCGGCATTAAAAGTCAAATATTATTTCGATCCAAGAAAACAGCTAAACTGAGCACAGATTGTGAAACTATAGCTGACAGCGTTCAAAATATATTCATCGGTCGTTTTGCAACTACCGGGTACTACCAGTGCAGACTCTAACAACTCACACCTAGAATACAGAATTAATTGCATAATTAACTTTTGGTTTTTACTGCCGGGCTTCACACATGCAAGATGGGAAGTGACCATTTCACCGTGACATACATCCCACTCTTCTTTACCAATGCAGCACATCTCCTCAGTATATCCCCATGCACACTCACCCTCCACTAACGGACACCCCTCCCTCCCTGCAAAGTGACTTACAGGACAAGATAGACAGACTCATGGCTGAGATCCTGTCATTGAGGACATCTCATGAGAAGGAGGTAGAGGAAGTGAGGGAGGCATGGAGCAGGGAGGTGGAGAAGCTGAAGAAGCAACATGGAAAAGAAGTGGCTGAACTGAGGGAAAAGCAAGAGAGAGAGGTACGTAATAGAGAGATGAAGGAAGGGAGGAAGGAGAAGGGGAAGAGGGAGGGAGGGAGAAGAAAGGTGCCTCAGTTTCATAGTAGATCTGGGAGAGTTAGCTAATTTTACACAGGGGGGGGGACCAGCTGTAGAGCAACTAGCTTTTTAGATGGTGGGATATGTTGAGCATTTGCTGTAGACAACCACATGAATATTGTGGGTGCTTTAAATCTCATAATTTCTCCAACCACACTGCAGTGCCAGTTTGATGACCTGCTCTCCGAACTAGAATGGCTACGTCGAGACAACGCAGAGCTTGCAGAGAAACTGGAGGAGATGATTGCGGCAAATGAAGATCTCCGTGAGAGCAACCTCCTGATGCAGGGAAAGTGTGAGACCTTGCTGGAGGATCTCAGTGTGAAGGAGGCGCGCTGGACTGAGAGGGAAGAGAAACTCCACATAGAGGTCGGCAGATCCTAGCTTGATTGTCACCTTTTCAGATGCTCATCAGGTTCTGTATCCAGTTCCTCCTCCCCCTTGTGTTCTCCCCCCCCCCCCCCCCCCCCCCCCCCAACACACACACTTGCACACACACACACCAGATTCGCAAGCAGTGGGGAGAGCGGTACCATGAATGGATCACCAAGGCAGAGAAGAAAATGGAGGAACTGCAGCAGATCAACAGAATGCTGTACGCTACTGCTTCATACATTAGCATAGTGCAGGATAGGTCTGGCCATTTATTCCTGAAGCTTTGATATACACATGTATACGCACACACCACATGTGCACACCCCACATGCACGTACACACACACCACATGTGCACACACATACACACGTGCACACACACCACATGTACACATCATATGTGCGCACACATACACAGGCAAGGAATGCTACAAACAAAGAAGCACAATCCTGACCTATCATAATAACCACAGCCACGATCCACCCATGCATGCACACCTCTCTCCCATGCATCCGTCATCTCTATGTCTCTATGTATACCAGTACAGAAAAGGTTGATTCATGCATAGATCATTCTCAACATTACCTAATTGTGAAATTGAGGGTGGAAACTGCATGCTGTGACGTTGAAAGGGAGTGAAACCTAGCTAGGTCTTTGTAGAACATGGGGACACTTCAGGCGTTTTGATTTGGGTTGTCCTCTTCCAGGAGGTTCAAAATGTACCAGAACTATTATGGAATTTGGGACCCAGACATGCATTGCATGCAATTGGTCTATCATATTGTGTCCCTACATGTAGCTCAGAGGGTCCACTGTAGTTTACTGTACCTCAATAATCTACTGCATGCTCCTGTGATGTATGATGACATGCAGTCCCACGTTAGTCTCGTTCCCAGACCCCGAACGCGCACATGTGAAAGGGTCTGGGAATGAGACTAGTCCCACATAGCAATTATACATTGTAGCATGCTGCTACTTTTCCTGCCACTGATAAATTCACAGGTTTTCCACTGACACAACTGATAGATTTACACAATAAACACACACAATACATGTACATGACTGTACTACACGAGAACGTTCAGTTGTTGCAGTCTATGGATGGGACAATACAGGCGTGCTGTGATAAAATAACCCTCTCTCCATCTCCAGTCCATGTGCTACAATCACATTAAATTTTCCTCTGGTCCGAATGTCTCAGTGAATGTAGGCTGACCCATCAGCCGGGCCTAGGTAACCTGTAACGACCAGGATCACGTCAAGGATGGACCACACCCCCAGACCTCCGAAGCTGACCAGTTTGCCAACGGCCGAACCCCAGTGTTCCAGATAGAATCTGTCCACGCCAAACCCACCAACTGTTACGCTGAAGAGCGAGAGCGAGAGAGAGAGGAGAGAGAGGATGATGATGATGATGATAGTTGGTGACTATCCATTGTTGGGATACCTGAGCAAGAATGCCGTTGACCATCTTTTTCCATTGGAATAGTTGCATCTTCTCTGCTGCTGAAATGTCCGAGGAGCTGAAAGAGATTGCATGTGTATCTCACTCAACATTTAGAGGACATGAAAAAACAGACCTTACCACAAGGGTGGCCATGGCAACGGAACCATTGGTAATATTATGGCTCACCACACATCAGCCATTCTGAGGCTCTTATGTGGGGGTACAGAGACGAGAGAGTCTGGTACACACTGTTGACTGTTCACAAAATTTTAATGTGCAGTTCCTTATATCTACTGAAACAAGATTTTAAGTGTGTCTATCTGTCTGAGTAACGGAAGTGGGATGTTCGAGGGACGGGAATGACTAGTGACGTACGACCTTTGTACATACTACAACCTCCGAAACTCGAATCTGCGAACGAATATGTTGGGAACCTTCTAAAATGGCTGAGGCTGCAAGTGGATGCAATCGGGGAGCAGCAGGGGAAGCAGACAATCAGGGAGCAGCAGCAGCTGAAGTGGACACAGAGCAGTTGCTCGATACTGGACTGCTAATGAAGGTGAACAATTACTCTTTTCTTTCTGCACCCGCACAAGATCCACACTACCATAGATTTCAGGTCCATTCAAACGTTGCGTAACATGTACATGTAATGCAAATGTTGTATTCATATACACCGCGTATAGCACGAGTGCAGTGCCACACCTGGTCATGAATCTCATTACGCTACAAACTATGTGTACGCATTACGCAACATTTGAACAGAACTGAAACATGTGAAAATGAATTCTATGGGTCAGCCACATTCCCAGGCCACTCCCAATTGAGGAAGTGGCCTGGGAATAAAGTCATTCATTGGCTTACGGATACACAGCACATCATCCCTTGTGGTACAGTTGGCGACATAGAGAGGGAGAGGAGTTCCTCGTACCTGCAGACAGACAACAGCGTACGGTCATGTTTATGACCTATGAAACATAGCAACTAACACTCAGACCACTGCACAGGGTAGGCTAGTCTCGTACCCAGACCGGTGTGGTCTGGGTACAAGACTAAGAGTAGGCCTCAACTAAGCCAGTGTTAAAACCTGAGCACACTCCTGGCTAGGCAATTTGAAGGACTCGGAATAAACAACTCCACAAGGCCAAAGGTCACACAAGTGTTTCATTGTGTAACAAGAAGTCATGGGCTGAATTTCAATAGTTCATCATTTCCTAATGCACAATGTAAATACATACCTGTTTGACCTTTGACCTTCAGGTTTATTGACTGAGCACTTCATATGCATTGCACTGTTCTACCTAGTAATGATTGACTAGCCTCGTTCCCAGGCTCGAGAACGAGGCCTGGGAATGAGGCTAACGACTGACTTACATTACAGCTAGTGTTTGGTTCACAACACGTCTGTTCTTCTGGCAACTGGTAGCAAAATCTACATGTGAAATTTCGAATGAATGTATGGTTGCCCTGGGGAGGGAGGGTGTTTGTGAATGTGAGGGAAAGAGAAGGGGAAGATGGAGGGGAGAGAAGGGGAGGGAGGAGAGAAGAGGAAGGTAGAGGTAGTGAGAAGGGGAAGATGGAGGGGAGAGAAGGGGAGGGAGGAGAGAAGAGGAAGGTAGAGGTAGTGAGAAGGGGAAGGGAGAGAAGGGTAATTTACTATGCGAGGGGTGGCAGGCCCGAATACAAAGCTACATTATTTACTGTGTTAGTGGTGGCAGGTGTGAGTAGGACTTACTTTACCGGTACAGTGGTGGACCTTTGTAAAGGAGACTGAACACATGTACAGGTAGCCTCGTTCCCAGGACGCGGCCTGGGAACGAGGCAATGTACAGGTACATGGATCCCAGACCCAACCGGCGAGGGAGTAAGGGTCTGGCAAATAGCCTAGCCCGGAAGTGTCTTGGAGGTTGGAATGCTGCCGTGAGTGTTGATTAGGGAAAACTGACATGTGAAGTGCAATCAGTGATCGTTGAAGATTGCGAATGCACAGTTGTACTTGAACGTGAATATAAACGCCGCGATCGACCACGCCATGAAGAATTTTGGATTGGCAAACCTAAACAGGGAACAGAGAGAGGCGATCCAACAGTTTCTTAGTGGAAAAGACGCATTTGTTGCCCTGCCGATGAGTTACGGGAAGTCATACTGGTATGCGCTTCTGCCGCTTGCCTTCAACTTCTTGAGAGAAACAGAGCATCCCTCAATTGCCATATGCATGTCGCTCTCACAGCACCTCTGAATTTGTAGGGGAGCTCCAGCAAGATGTGGACGCCTTGAGCGGTGTGAAGAAGGGGCAATTCCAGCTATTATACATAAGCCCTGAGCCGCAACCCAGTAGCGCGAGTTGCAGCTGTCTATATCTGTTGAACAAACTTTACACGGCATCTTTGGTTCGCTCCACATGTGCTACGAGAAGAAGCCTTGCAAAGGCTTATATGCATATGGTTGCAACTAAAGGGCTTCATCAGCATTCCAGCTAGACACTTCCGGGCAAGGTTATTCTCCAGACCCTTACTCCCTCGCCGGTTGGATCTGGGATCCAGACTAGTCCAGGTCACGCAATGTATCCTTAACGGATTGTTTGAAGGGGTTATGGAGTTCCTGTCAACGACAGTATGTTAGCCTCTATAAGCTACACTATGGTTAGGGTGTGGTTAGAGCCTGTATAAATATTGTGTAGCATAAATTATGGAAGCTAACAAATTCAAGTACAAAGAACGGCCCCTCGGCACAAACTAACACTGGCTGTAGCCCCCCCCCCCCCCAATCACATGGCAAGGGACTGCTCTTCGTACTTGACTCGGCTAAGGTGACTCCCAATTTTATTCTCATCACCCATCCGCCTACTCCGAGGCTGCCTGCTTCATTTTTACAAACTGCCAAAAGAATCAAATTGGAGTGGCCTAACGTACTGTTGCTAACGGCATGCTAAACTGCAAGGAAGTGACATTTGGCGACACTCCCATTGACGCTGTAGTCTCAGCTGCAACCTGGGTCAAGAAATTTTGACCATCATTTTTGCAGCTTGACTGTACCACAAAAAGGCTCTTGACATTTGACTACACTGTATTTCAGCTGTTGACCACACACACGTTGCCCTTGGCCCAATAATATACGGAAGAATGGGTAGCGACTCCACCCTTTCTTGGTATACGGGGCCGGGATCAAGATCCTAGTTGCAGCTGTGACTACAATGACTTGAATTTGGAACATACCACACACTCAACAGACTCTCTGGGGTGGCACACGACCTCCGTCTCATTCCCATATGCACAGCTCGAGTTGAAATCACACACAATACACAGCGGGCCAAGGTCACTACAGGACGAGTTTACCGGACACAAGTTGGTAATGTTCTGTTCTGGTTCAACACCACTTCCACTCCCGCTCCCGCTCCCTTGAGAGTGAGATAGCCCAACTGAAGACAGTAGGAAACACGCTAATGACACCAGCACTAATCTTTTGGGATAAGAGCGACCGACAAGTGTACTCAAATCCGTCCTCGCTTTTCCCGTCTTGTCAACAGCCATGTTGAATTTTCAAATTGTTACGCTAAATTAGAATTTACTCTAAGCTTATCTACCTCTAGGCCCTCCGTATTTCCCGGAACGGAACGGAACGGAACGGAACGTTCCGGACCGGAAACACCACCTTATTACACGGAACGGACCAGGGGTCAAAGTACAGTTAGGACTACAGCTTCGCTCTCAATACTTTCTTCAGGACGACAGACAGAAACAATGAAGATAGATGTGGATTGAGTGTGACTTCACAACTTCCCACCAGTTAGGTCTGGCCCCGTGAGACTACCAAAGTTGTCCTGAGGAGAGTCTTCACCTTGTACCAATGATCTTGGACATGTATGATGGAATACCTTGACAAAGGTAGCACACTGAAAGAATTTTGCCGTATAGTACTGAGTCTACTGACAATATCAGACTTCTCTACTGGACTCAACTATCAGGTATAGAGTGAATTGAACCCGATATTCTTGGTGATGCTGCATATTTACATACTGTTTTTGAGTACAGGCACGTAGTTTGTCTGCAAGTAATTTACTCACAGTCAGTATAAGATAGATATGGCGAAATATAGGGGGAAGTTGTTTTTTTCAAAATTGGTCAAAACCAGTTTTTGTGGTTTTTCTGGTTTTGAGGTAGCTAGCTAACTGGAAAAAAGTGCTAGGAATTGGGTTTCTGTTCTGAAAGATTTTGAAGGTTGTACTGAGAGAACTAGTTTGATTTGGCAAGGTTTAGGAGTTACGTTTTGGAGGGGTTCAACTGATGGTTTTGAAGGTTTTGACTGATCGAAGGTTCTGGTGGTTTGATGGTTTTGGTGGTTTTGATGGTTTCAACTCAAGTTACTGGTGGTTTTGATGGTTTTGGTGGTTTTGATGGTTTTGATGGTTGAACTGGTGGTTTTGATGGTTTTGGTGGTTTTGATGGTTTTGATGGTTGAACTGGTGGTTTTGATGGTTTTGGTGGTTTTGATGGTTTTGATGGTTGAACTGGTGGTTTTGATGGTTTTGGTGGTTTTGATGGTTTTGATGGTTGAACTGGTGGTTTTGATGGTTTTGGTGGTTTTGGTGGTTTTGATGGTTGAACTGGTGGTTTTGATGGTTTTGGTGGTTTTGATGGTTTTGATGGTTTTGGTGGTTTTGATGGTTTCAACTGGTGGTTTTGATGGTTTTGATAGTTTTGATGGTTTTGGTGGTTTTGTGGTTTTGGTGGTTTTGATGGTTTTGGTGGTTTTGATGGTTGAACTGGTGGCTTTGATGGTTTTGGTGGTTTTGATGGTTTTGATGGTTTTGGTGGTTTTGATGGTTTCCACTGGTGGTTTTGATGGTTGTGGTGGTTTTGATAGTTTTGATGGTTTTGGTGGTTTTGATGGTTTTGGTGGTTTTGGTGGTTTTCATGGTTTTGGTGGTTTTGGTGGTTTTCATGGTTTTCATGGTTTTTGGTGGTTTTCATGGTTTTGGTGGTTTCAACTGAAGTTTGCCTTGTAGTATGCAGGTACCCCGAGATTGCCTCATCATGCATCCTCAATGACTTTCCCGAGTCTGATTCTGGTGTAGCTAGCTATATATATATTATATACTACTTTCTGGCAGCCAATCTGCTGCTTGTTTGAATAAATTAATCAGAGAAGAATAGGACGTGTATGTGTTGTGGGTCCGGGTACTTATGCAACCTCATTGTGAGGTCATCACGAAAAATGCTCCTAATAAAACACCGCACCACCACCAAACGCTCGAAATTGAACTACTCACGATGTACGACTGAGGAGAGATATTGAACTATGCACGATGTACGACTGAGGAGAGATATATCAACGTGACAACAAAGGCCGCAAAATTGGCAATGATAGCTACCGTAGATTTCAGGTTGCTTGCTCCGGAATGCAAAACTGCAATGTATCACGTGACTTGAATCCACCAATAGAATCCAAGTTGTCACGTGACAACTTGGATTCTATTGGTGGATTCAAGTCACGTGATACTTTTGCAGTTTTGCATTCCGAATTTTTTGGACAACCAACATGAAATCTACGGTACACAGAGTAGTCAGATCAGCTCGATATCGACATCACGTGCAGAGGCACGTGCGCAGCTCAGATTTACTACAGTACCGGAGTAGTTTTCAAAGCTCGCTTCTGATTGGTTCACTTAGGTCACTTACGTCATACAGTGCATACTTAGGGTATATTATGGCAGGTTAGGGTGTGGTTTATATTGTTATATTAGCCAATAGAATTGAAGCTTTGAAAACCACTCCGGGATAGCTCCAGATTTATCTATATTGCACGTGACGGCGCGGTATGAAGAACGCCATGAGATCGAGTCATGCAAAACACCAAAACCATCAAAACCATCAAAACCACCAAAAGCACCAAAACCATGAAAACCACCAAAACCATGAAAACACCAAAACCATCAAAACCACCAAAACCATCAAAACCACCAAAACCATCAAAACCACCAAAACCATCAGCTATATAGCTCAGTTAAAGTTAAAACCCGCCAAAGCAACAAAATCATAAACACCATCAATAATGATATGCAGGAAGCAATAGCTACAAGATACAATGCGAATACAACATGAATCATTCATCAAAACCACCAAAACCATGAAAACCGGTTTTGATCCAATTAGTTAATATGTAGCATCCCCTATAATTCGCCATAGATGGTATAAGACCGCTTTGAAAGTGCAGAGCAGCCTTCTCCCATGGGGAAAATGTTCACAGAATGACTGTGCATACGTGATCCCACTCTGCCACGCACCCAGCCCCTTTGGAGATCTTGTCGGTGCCAAAGCATTGCATCTACTATAGTCTACAGTGGGAGGGGGGCTGGGTGGGTGATGATGGTGAGTATAGAGTTAGGGGTTCAGAGTACTCCGGTAGTGGATGCTAACTGATGTCCACAGAGAACAGTTACACAAGAACTCAACTCACATGGACATTGCAAGATGACATGATGCATCCACGTATATATGCATACACCAGTCACTGGCATACACAATACCACAGTAAGTCTACATGCATACCTTAGGATGATTACTGCACAAGTACATTAAGTGTAGTACCGGAACTTAAATGGGGTAACCCCCTTTGAGGACAGGCTTAATTTGAGTTACCGGCAGTGATGATGGCATCACCATCCCCCGTTAATGGGGCCCAGGACCTGCATGAAAACCTTCTGTATTGGAGATGCGGCATTCCTGGGTTATCAAATCAAAATGAACTGAACTGAACTGAACTGAACCGATTCATCCGTGTTAAGAATTTCATTCTTTACACAGATGACTTGTTGACTGCCACCAGCAGAAACCTACTACCTAAAGCAGCAAGCAAAGTTATGAAACTTAGCCGTTTGTGCTACCGTCCAACCCTTATGCTCTTGCATTAAAATTTCCGTAAAGAAATGGCCAGTGTGGGTGGCTGAAGAAAGAAGATGCGTACAGGACTGGTTGCAAAACTATTTAGTACGGTATTACCATGCTCATGTGCACATGATGGGCTCAAGTTGAACTAATTCCAACCAATTAAATCGAAATACAAACCTGCCATTGACAGTTGAATGAATGACTATCATGACAAAGTAATAATCAGGGGTGCCAGTTTCAAGTCAGGGGGTCCAGGCTGAGATCATGGGGTCTTTCAGCGGCAAATACCAGCTCCTTCAGTCTCTGTTACAACTTCCATAAACACTCGTCCACTCTATCCTACATGTAAATCGAAAGTGTCCAAAAAAACCCGTTCCTCACGACAGCTTCAGTTCAGGGCGACAGTCCTAGCTGTACTTTGACCCTTGGTCCGTTTCCGTGGAATAAGGTGGTGTTTCCGATCCGGAATGTTCCGTTCCGGTCCGTTCCGTTCCGGGAAATACGGAGGGCCCCTCTGGCCATAATTTAGCGACAAAGGGAAAATTGAACTGTCAGCCGGAGATCGAGAGCTACATGATGTAGTGGAAAGGAGAATTCAGTTTGCCTAAGGGCTGGATGTAGAGCTAGCACTACCTTAGATCTATCATCTGCCTCAATGTTCACTCATTTCTAGGGGAAAAAATGAAGGTTCAAATCTGTTGCGCTAGAACTGAATATCTACCTGAGTTGCATCAAAGCCACACAAGCAGTTTGTGAGCAGAGCTATTTTATGACCACAGTAGTCTTGGACTTGAAAGGGTTAATGTTGGTTCAAGTGACTTTGAAGCTCACCCTGAAGCCAATGGTACTGATGGATTTCACTTGATGTACCGTGTGCAAAAATGCCTGGACCAACAACCCAACTTTGAACTGTGAAGTGACTATTATATTTTTAGCAATCAGGGTTTCATCTACTGGGGGGGGGGGCAGGGGGGAAGCTTCCCCCCCAAACAGTCTAGCTTCCCCCCCAAAATCATTACATCATAGGTAATACCATATTAGGACTCAGATTAATTAACCTCAATACATCTTGCACGGCACTTGCCACTACTTCCCCCCCAAACATTTTTTTCTAGATGAAACCCTGGCAATCAATACATTTCCCCCATAGGAGATTAGATGATTGGTTTGAAGTGACTTTTCACAATGAAAATGAGCAAACATTCCATAGTAGAGTGTATCAATAGC
The DNA here is from genome assembly GCA_963931865.1 of Axinella damicornis. Taxonomy (NCBI): domain Eukaryota; kingdom Metazoa; phylum Porifera; class Demospongiae; order Axinellida; family Axinellidae; genus Axinella; species Axinella damicornis. Next base: position 11,585,758 of record OZ007507.1, on the reverse strand, counting down.
CGGACCACTTGTGTTGATACCTGTTGAAGGTATGTTTGTATATAACCTCCCATATAAAATCACAAAACAACATAATAATTGTACGTGTAAACGTGTAATTACGCCTTCTGCTCTGTGATGGCAAATTGCATGTGCTGCTACAAACATAAACAAGTAATAAAAAACATTTGAAAATGTAACAGGATGTAGGGATACCAGAACGGCAAAAAGTAAGGAAACAAGGCAGGGATGATCGCACAAAACAGTGAAGTATACAATCCCCCTACATATCTTTTTTCATTATACACGTATATGGAAAAAAGATCTCTGTAAGGGGGTTGTATACTTCACTGTTTTGTGCGATCATCCCTGCCTTGTTTCCTTACATTTTGCCGTTCTGGTATCCCTACATCCTGTTACATTTTCAAATGTTTTTTATTACTTGTATTTTTAGCAATCAATACATTTCCCCCATAGGAGATTAGATGATTGGTTTGAAGTGACTTTTCACAATGAAAATGAGCAAACATTCCATAGTAGAGTGTATCAATAGCCGGACCACTTGTGTTGATACCTGTTGAAGGTATGTTTGTATATAACCTCCCATATAAATCACAAAACAACATAATAATTGTACGTGTAAACGGGGTATTAGTTAACTAAAACTCTTTTAGTTAAGTTCCAATTATTGCTATAGCTACATGTATAAAAGCTTCCGAAGGAGCACAACTAGACTCTATAACTAAATTATTCTGCAGAAGACACTGTCTATAACTAAACTAAATGCCATACTAAAACAACACTTGCACCAGCACAGAAAGTGAGGATGAAATTTGACCTTTCGCTAGGCTGTCATTTTATTTTCTGCATGGAGTATGGGCATATCTTTCCACTGGGGTGTACTTAACCTCTCAGCTAATGGTAAGAAACACCCGTGCATTTGGACTGTGTGGTTTGTTTACATGTCGATCTTCTTTCTGTCTCATGTAGCGCACTGCTCTTCACTGAAGGATTGGTAACTCGTATCAATCATCTTATAGTTGTCTGTAATTTTTATTCCTGTATTACAATCTCATTGTAAGGTAGGGCGGGGTAATTCGGGCCACGGTACGCGGTATAGTACGGGGTAATTCGGGCCACTTCAACGTTGCAACAGGAAAGAAGCATCCTTTTATTCTTGCTTCTAGTGAGTTGTAGGCAGGTTGAGTCCCTGGATATACATGGCCAGAAGTTTGCCTAAAGTCTGTCCGTTTTTAGTTACCGTTGACCTGAAGTTGAAGTGGCCCGAATTACCCCGTGGCCCGAATTACCCCGCCCTACCTTACTCTCCTACAAAGAGAGAAGATGTAGCCAGAATCTGTACCTGCATGTGCATAGTTAGTTAGCTATTCATGTGTAGCGTTTCTGTTTCCAGAAATATTTCCATGGCTGGGCTACAGTACTTATAGCAGTGTCGAAAGACGTGGAATGCTGGAGGTCCGTGTGTTGAACTTGTGGGTCAGTGGTTGCGCGACTACGCTGGTTGCCATGGTAACGAACCGACGCACGCTCGATCTGAAGACACCATTCAGCATGGCCACGGAGACGCTATCCCTCATTTTGGAGATAGCCGTTCTCTCGTGTGAGCCGTGCTGTGATCGTGGTGAAGTTCGTGTTGCGAAGCCGAGTTCTGATCGTTCATTTGAGTTGTCGAGTGCGCAAAATTGTTCGGAGATTCCGGCGAAGCATTGTCAAATCCCTTTGGGCGTAAATCTGTTCGAGTGCTTTGAGGCGAAGAGGTGTGCTTCAAGAGAAGCCGTCGAAGAATTCTCAGGAGTGAGTTTTTTCGTTTACAATTTGTTTATGATTTGTATTCACACTGTTGAATTGTAATGTGTGCTAGTTAAGGTGCCACACCCCCTTTACCTATTGATAATCATAAATATGCGCTTGTATTCGATATTCCTACTGAACCGTAACTGTCACCGTCATGTTCCAACATGACTCCTGCCATCAGTACATTGCTAGATTCTCTTGCAATCTACCTTACAAACACTTGAAGATGTCCTTACAAAACACTCGAAGATGTCCTTTCCAGACCATCAATATACACAGTACATTAATTGCTAGATTCTCTTGCAAGTGTACCTTACAAACACTCGACGATGTCCCTTCCTGACCATCAACATACGCTGCACATTGCTAGATTCTCTTGCAATGTACTTCACAAACACTCGAAGATGTCCTTTCCCGACCATCAACATGTATATTGATGATCTGTAAAGGACATTGTAAGGTACATTGCAAAGAGAGTCTAGCAATGTACTGTGTACACAGTGCCATTGCTAGATTCTCTTGCAATGTACCTTACAAAGATGCGTCTGCTCATCTGAGTGTGGACACTCCCACAGACTGACTGTGATCACTGTCGGGGTCTTGATCAGCTCTTTTACCACGTGCTGGCTTTGCTGGTTTTCAGGTTTTACTGTTGACGGGGTGGATATTTCACTGTTGACCATTGATCGACTGCAGTCACAGCTGTGAATATATGCAATCGCAATCTAGGTGTGATCCGGGCATCCTCTCTTGTATTGATAGGATAGTCTGGGAATGAATTGAGGCATCCTCTCTTGTATTTTGCAGGGAGGTTTTGAAGCAGTGACTGATTTGGTGTTGAAGGTTTGGTGTACGTGGTGGAGAGACTAGATGCCACTGTTCTCAGGAATCCGGACTGTCCGTATCCGCAAAAAGAAACCAAAGTCTCCTAAATCCCCCACCAAGCCTCCTCTGCGACGACTGAAGTCTAAGATCAGGAAGGCGTGCAGGTCTGTGGCCAATCGGTTTCGGCCTCATCGACCAAATCCCTCGCCAGGAAATACAAACAGCAACAACAATGTGGTAAGTGGAGTGACTCCAATCCGGAGGAACGTGGCACTAAGTGGGACTTCTCTCTCCTCTCAGAAATCTGTCCCTGTTCGTCCCACTGTGCCCATTTCTGTGGTTGTCCAACCCCAGGAGAGTGGAGGTGCGAGCAAGCCCCCGCAGCCACCTCCCAGCACTGGTGTTCTTCCTTCGAAGATCAAGATACCATCTGGTGAGCCAACAAATGTAGTCATCTTCTTCAGATTCACTGCTTTGTAGTTTGTGACAAAGTTGCTGTGTAAAGTGTAAGTGGATAGCCGGATGGATCCATTCTTATATTCTGCCATGAAATATGCACTCGAGCAGGTCTCTTAGCTGTTTTAGAGACCTGAGGGATGCTACCTATAATTACCGAGGGTGAAGCCCGAGGTGATTATAGGTGCATCCCGAAGGTCTCTAAACAGCTAAGAGACCTGCTCGACTGCAATAACCAGCTTAGTGTTGTATCTTTCAGTTTCTCTGTATGAAATACGATGAGGTGTATAATGGATTTTAGAAACCTCATTAAGTTCAAAAGATCAAAGCACATTATGCATACCACAGTCTAATAACATCCAGTAAGTGCATGTGCATGTAGCATAATTTAGTAACCCATTTTATGTGGAAATTATGATTGATCACTTTTGTCATCAGCAGGAACCACACTTACAGGAAAGCAGAGTGGCATTTCTTCCCCTGCTGCAAACAGCCAGAAGAACACAGGTGTCTCTCAGACAGCCCGCAATGCTGTCCGAAGCAGTAGCCCTCGACTTTCCAGACGAGGGTCAATGGACTCCCCTGCAGTGAAGGGATCCCCATCCACTGTCAGGAGGGAGAGGAGCAACTCCCTTGTCACTGTTCCTAGTAGCTTGACGTCAACTCCCAAGAAGGATCCTCAAAGTGGGAAGATTCCTAGAAAGCGGAGCGCTTCTTTTTCAGGACCAAGGATGTCAGCAGCCCAGCCAGGGGTTCTGCTTCTCAACAGGAAATCCCCTCCTGCGTACGTGCTCCCTTCGGTGTGCACTCAGAAGACTAAGGATCTGACGGGCCAGAAGCCAAAGAAGGCGAAAAGTGATGTGGATTTCACTGGCCAGAAGGCGATGGCACCAAAGGGGGTGAAAACTGATGTGATGTCTCCTGTGAAGACGGTGCCCCGCAGCCCGTCCCATGAATGGAGGACAAAGGAAAGGGAGGTGACGGTGCCCCGCAGCCCATCCCATGAACGGAGGACGAAGGAAAGGGAGGAGACGGTGCCCCGCAGCCCATCCTGTGGACGGTGGACGAAGGAAAGACAGGAGAAACAGAGGCCATCTGGACCTGTGATGGTCAAGCCCGTGGCTTCGTCCAGTACCCCAAAGCCATTACCTCCTCTGCCTCCTCAGAGCCAGAGGCCAGCGAAGAGCAACTCCCCAGCGTCACCGGCTGCCAGCGGGAGTATCAAGATGGGTGCTTTGAGGAGGGTCAGTGACTCATCCTCATGTGGCTCTGGAAGGCCGAGCCCTGCCCTCCCGAGGAAGGAGAACAGTGGAGTGCAGAGCGGCCTGAACTGGAGCACAGGTATGCTCACATACATACACACTCATGGTATGCACGTCTGTGACATTAATATTGTGATGACAAGCAACGTTACCCCCTGTTGCATGCAAATGCGGCAGTGGAAGACTTAGAAGGGCGTTCTTCATGCAAACCAAAATGGCACGGGCCTGGGAACAAGGCTACGCTTGCCTACCATTAGATGTAGCTACTACTGCTTGTATAGGTGTTGCTGGAATCCATTGCTGGAGTGCAATAGCAGTTGCTTCCTGATTGCTGTAATCTTTACCCACAGCCTCGATCTGACGTATTTGAATTCTTTGATCTGCCCTTTTGCGATATGTATATATATTTTTGAAGTGTGGTCCCAGGGTAAAACCAACCTAGCCGATGTACCTATTTACCAGTTTTTGATTGCACTAGACTCTCATACTATCCATGGAATACTTACCCCCCACCCCACCCCACATGCCGTTTGTTGAGCCTGGCACCTGCATGGGACTTGCATAACCAATCTTTGATGTGTAGTAACTATCAGAAAGGTTAGGTGCAATTTCAAAAGGGTGGAACCAAGAAACCAATAGTTGGAAGTAGCTGAAAGTAATAATTGTGAAAATAGCTCCTTTGACTTGTACCAGCCTGGTACAGAAGCGTTCCAGTATAAGATTATTTTATTGCATTGAGCGTGAAGTCTGTCAACACAGTAGCTGAAGCATTTTTTGTCCATGCACACCTACACAGGAGGGGTAAAGCAATGCTTTGTGTTTGTTGTTAATTCTGCTTGTCGTCACACTGTCGTGTCTTGAAACACAGGTAACAGTGGACACGTTGCCAAGGCAACAGCGGTGGCTGTAAAGGCAAAGGCAGTGGCTGCCAAGACCGCATCCACTTCTGGGATATCCAGCCCAGTGCTGAGTTGGCAGTGGGGTCCAACTCCAGCCTCTCAGACAGGACATGTTGGTGTTGCTACTGAAGGGATCTATCCTGGGGCACCGTGGAGCACAGAATGGCAGAATCCTGTGGGATTGAGGCCTCCGAGTCCGAGTCTGACCACGTTCACCGCTGCGTGGTTTGCTGAACGGCTGCAGTACAGTACGGCTGGTGAGACAGCATGAGAAGAGCATGTGTTAACACATACAATGGGCCTATCAGCTGTTGAGCTTGGTCCTGGTACATTTTGCTCAGCTGTGTCATGTCATGCAAAGTTGTCCTTCTCTTTCGGGTTAGCACCGTTATCAGACATTGCTCACTAAAGTATCAATTATTGCTCTCCTAGCTCGCTACCTCATATATATACCCCTCTTCCTCTCTCCCCTTCCTCTCTCCCCATCCTTCTTCCCTCCTCCCCCCCCCCCCCCCCCCCCCCCCCCCCCCCTCTTCCTCCCACCCTCCCCCTTCATTCTCATCCCTCCCTCCCCCTCTCACTCTTCCCTTCCTCCCCCTCCCCTCTCTTTCTTCTCTCTTCATCCCTACCTCCCCCTTCCTCCCCAGAATCCTCCTCAAAGATGTCCTCCTCTCTCTCAATCTGGGGGGCCAAGGGTGGAGTCGTGGGCATCTATAACCTAGGGAACACCTGCTACATGAACTGTATGTTGCAGTGCCTGGGGCACACCCCCGAGATGACAGAGCTGTTCCTCAATAGGGGGAAAACGGGAGTACTCACCGGACGTAAGTTGGTGGCTTACAGTAATGTACCTCTCCCACACTGTGGGTACCAAGAGCTGGTTCCCTGGTACAGCTGCACCATGAACTGGTTCTCTGGTACAGCTGCACCATGAACTGGTTCTCTGGTACAGTTGCACCATGAACTGGTTCTCTGGTACAGCTGCACCATGAACTGGTTCTCTGGTACAGTTGCACCATGAACTGGTTCTCTGGTACAGTTGCACCATGAATTGCATGGTTCACTGGTACAGTTGCACCATGAACTGGTTCTCTGGTACAGCTGCACCATGAACTGGTTCTCTGGTACAGTTGCCCCATGAACTGGTTCACTGGTTTTCTGTTACAGTTGTACTTAATGTCATCACATGGAATACATACGTAGGAATTGAATGTTTGCGAACTGCAAGTTTGATCTTGCGTAGGAATAGAACCGTATTACGAATTACGAATTACCTTATGCGTGTACACTGTACAATGACTTAATCGTTAATACACAATTTGCCTTCAAAACTCGGAAATGTACTGCACATAGTTATTGCATGTAGCGGCATACTGGTCTCGCTCCCAGCTGCAACTCAATCCTCACAGTGTGGTTTCTGGCGTAGTGTGTGTAGCAGTTGAAGCCGTGGAAGATGCCAGGCCATTTCTCGTAAGGTCTGGGAACCAGACTATCACAATCCCACTAACGTTGTGGTTACCATAGTACGTGTGTAGACCATTATGTAAAAATGGTAATACTTCATAAAAATTAACTCCAATACAGTGACAGCAATCTACCAGCCTACACAACTCCAGAGCCTCCCCTGATCATCCACCTTCCACCCTTCCCCTTCCCCCCTCCCCCTTCCACCCTTCCCCTTCCCCCCTCCCCCTTCCACCCTCCCCCCTCCCACAGACTATGTGAAGTTGATGATGCATATGTGGTTCCCCTCCAAGCAAGTCATCAGCAGCTCGCTCTACCCCCGCGATCTGAAGATGTCCATTGCAAACCTCCACCCGGAGTTCTGTGGCACTGACCAGCACGACGCCCAGGAGTTTCTGCGCTTCCTTCTTGGTTATCTGCAGGATGAGTGGCTGGCCTTTGAGGGGAGGATCTCAAGAAGGCCCCCGTGGATCAGCGAAGACGCAATTGACAAATTCAGGTAACCTTCTACGCACTATACTAATTATAGTGTTAATTGGTGTCACCTACGGAAAGGTGTGGTCAGGGTTGAACAAACCCTTCACATAAATATCGGTCCCCACTTATGGTACACTTGTGTGTGTCTGGAATCATTTAGACAAAAGATGCAATCATGTTCCTCCTGCAGTGTCAGGGAGATGGGTAAGCTATTGTGGAACAATACGATGTACATGGAGGACACGCCCCTTGCCCATCTGTTTATGGGGCAGCTCCTGAGCTCACTCAAGTGCGCCTCCTGTGGCTACACCTCCACAACCTTTGACCCCATCTGGGACCTGGCTCTGCCCTTTCCAGAAGTGAGTGCAGCACGTTCTTAACATTGCTGTCGTCCCCACCCTAAAACACTAACTCAGTGTTCAGATAAGAATTCAGATTTTGGCTGGCCAATTAGACCTGCACACAGTCATGGATTGATTGTGGGTGGTCATCAATGGCCAGCTGTTATTTATCAACTATACACACAATACTTTTTGCCCTCTTTCCTCCTCCCTCCTCACTTCCCACCGCTCCTCCTCCTCCTCCCCCTCCTCCAAACCCTCTCCTCCAAACCTTCTCCTCTCCCTGTCCTCCTAATTCCCTCACCTCCCTTCACACCACCCTCCCTCTCCCCCACTCCTCCCAACCCCCCTCTCACCTCATTATTGATCTTCACAGGGCACCACCAACAAAAGTGTTGTGGATTTGATGGACTGCTTCAGGACATTCAACGTGAAGGAGGTGCTCGATGGAAACAACAAACCAGTGAGTCGAACTACATGTAATCCCTTCCCTGCGTCCCCCCTCCCCTTTTACCCTCCTGTTCCCTTCCTCCTGCTTTTGCTCCCAGTCTACCCTCCCCATATAAACCTTCAAACCTTCCACCTGTCACACACACACACAATCACTCACACACAGTTTTGCAATGGTTGCCTGAACTTCCAGCGGTACTGCAAGTCACTCTCCATCCAGCGTGCCCCTCCCATCCTTGTCCTCCGTATCCACCCCACTAGCTACAATATGATCCATTGAATTCCCAAACTCTGTAGTGTTATGGTCAAAGACAATCCAGTGGGCCCTCCCTGAGAGAGACTTATACTACTGTCATTTCTGTTGCTATGGAAACAAGAAGTACCCAGTAGAGGATCTATCCAGTAGTGGTTTTGAAAACCCATTGGCTATAGTAACCACACCCTAATTACCCTAAATTTTGCACTACCTTGACGTAACTAAGATGAGAGACACTTTGGAACTGTACAGTAGAGCACCTACACAGTGCGTTGTGTGCAGCAACGTTCGATGTGTGGACTAGCTGTGCTTTATGATATCGAATACTTTTGGTCTACCGTAAACATGTCATCTTGAAATCGAGGTGGTGTTTAATTGTTTGATAATATTTGGACAAAGAGCGAAAGAAAAATTCACATCTCTTTCATCTTGTGAGGTACATACAAGTTGTTTTTCAATTGTAACGAGGGGCAACCGCACTCCTGGTAGCCGCGATGCAACCGGTTGCACTCGCTGGGTGGTCATAGTCTTTGTGGCAATGAAACTTTGAAAGTTGAAGAGAGCACTCAGGCAATGGCGGCTGAAGGGAAGACAAAAGCACTCACAACTCCACTACCAAGGTGAATTTCAGCAACAAAATTGTACGGTTGGGTCACTGCACGATAGTGATCATGAAGATTTAGTCAGAACCTTTGTAGGTCCTTCCTGTGGGCTGGGAGGTTTTTTATTTGTTTATATTTGCTTTATTAGCGAGGGGCAACCGCACTCCTGGTAGCCGCGATGCAACCTGTTGCAACTCGCTGGGTGGTCATAGTCTTTTTGGCAATGAAACTTTGAAAGTTGAAGAGAGCGCTCGCGCAATGGCGGCTGAAGGGAAGATAAAAGCACTCACAACTCCACTACCAAGATGAATTTCAGCAACACAATTGTACAGTTGGGTCACTGCGCGATACTGATCATGAAGATTTAGTCAGGACCTTTGTAGGTCCTTCCTGTGGGCTGGGAGGTTTTTTATTTGTTTATATTTGCATTATTAGCGAGGGGCAACCGCACTCCTGGTAGCCGCTGCAACGCCGGCTGCGACTCGCCGTAGCGCAAGCTATAGCGCTAAGTATCGCAGTTAGTTCCAATTAACGCACATGCCACGTGGCAACCACGCTCAGTCGGTCGCAAGCAATGGCGGCCAAATGGAAGACAAGACATTATTACAGCACTCACAACTCAGCCAGCACGGTGAGTTTTGGCATGTAACCGTCAGTGAACGACAGCGATCACGGCCGTGTGGTCAGAATCTTTGTGTGCCTTTCCTAAGAACGGTACTGCTACCGGAAGTCGGAGAGAGCGCTCTAGCAATGGCGGCCACGGCGAGACAAAAGCGCTTGTATCTCCACCACCAAGGTGAGTTTCAGCACAATTATTATACGTTTGTCTAACTGCATGATAGCGATCACGACGGTGTAGTCAGAATCTCGGTAGACCTTTCCTGCGAGCTATGAGGTTTGATTATTTAGATTAATTAATTAATTAATTACGCGGCACAATTTTTCCTATACCAGGAGTGTAACGAGGGGCAACCGCACTCCTGGTAGCCGTTGCAACGCCGCGGTTGCCTCGCCGTAGCGAAGCTAATTATTGCAATTCGTTCCAATTAACGCACATGCCACGTGGCTCAGTCGATCGCGAGCAATGGCATGAATGGCGACCAAAAGGGAGACAAGACAGCACTCACAACTCAGCCAGCACGGTGAGTATTGGCATGTAAGCGTCAGTGAACGACAGCGATCACGGCTGTGTGGTCAGAATCTTCGTGTGCCTTTCCTAAGAACGGTACTGCCACCGGAAGTCGGAGAGAGCGCTCGAGCAATGGCGGCCACGGTAAGACAAAAGCGTTCATATCTCTACCACCAAGGTGAGTTTCAGCACAATTATTTTGATTTTGTGTCACTGCATCATAGCGATCACGACGGTGTAGTCAGAATGTCTGTACGCCATTCCGAAATAGTCAAACGTTTCAATGATTACATTATATTATATTACGCGGCACAATTTTTCCTATACCAGGAGTGTAACGAGGGGCAACCGCACTCCTGGTAGCCGTTGCAACGCCGGCTGCGACTCGCCGTAGCGCAAGCTAAGTATCGCCGTTAGTTCCAATTAACGCACATGCCACGTGGCAACCACGCTCAGTCGAACGCTAGCAATGGCGACCAAAGGGAAGACACGAAATTATAACAGCACTTACAACCTTGCCAGCACGGTGAGTTTTGGTGTGTAAGTGTCAGTGAACAACAGCGATTACGGCTGTGTGGTCAGAATCTTGGTGGGCCCTTCGTATGACTGTACTGGCAACCAACGTCGAAGAGCGATCGAGCAATGGCGGCCGACGGCACGACAAAAGCGCTTGTATCTCCACCACCAAGGTGAGTTTCACCACAATTATTGTGTGGTCGTGTCACTGCATGATAACTATCACAACGGTGTAATCAGAATCTCTGTAGACCTTTCCTGCGTGCTGTGAGGTTTGATTATTTATTTAGATTATTTACGCGGCACAATTTTTCCTATACCAGGAGTGTAACTTGAGTGCAGCAGAGTGCAGGCTTTCCTATTTCACCCGTATCCACAAACAGACGGGCATACGGACATACTGACTGACAAAACGATCACTCTGCCCCTTGCCGCACATGCACACACGGGGTACCGACACTCCTTGCTTTCCCACATTGCATTTGAGGTTGTACATTAGCTGATGTTTGTAGCAGGGTCTCCCCCATTCTTGTAGCCTCGTTCCCAGGCCGTTCCAACCGCCAGTATTTCATCGCTTCCAGTATGAATTACGGAGGGGGAAGGCCTGGTAGATCTGGTCACGTGGGATGACGTCAGGTAGGCAGATGGTAGACACACGGGCGACGGTGTGCCCAACCGTTTATAATGCCTGTTTCATGTCGATCAGTCCCCGGCATTGTGAACAATGGTGGTCTGCCTTGCAAATGCTCTGACATCCAGCCTTCGGACAGACAGTACAAGACAGGATGTCGAGATTCTTCATTGGCACCGCCCTCCGTGTGTCTACTAGTCTCGTGGGCCAGACTTTACATTCCGCCGTGCGAAAAATCGTCTGGGAACGAGACTGTGTCTACCATGTGATGTCACCGCACGTGACCAGATCTCCCAGGCCTTCCCCCGCCGTATTTCATACTGGAAGTGATTAAATACTGGCGGTGGGAACAGCCTGGGAATGAAACTACCATTCTTGATACATACTCTAAGGTTGAGGTTCTGCTGCAATGAAGCAAAACATAAGTACTTGTCTTCACACAGTACAACGTCAACAGACCCTAGTTTATCCCTCTCACATAGTTTATCCCTCTCACATAGGTTATCCCTCTCACATAGTTTATCCCTCTCACATAGTTTATCCCTCTCACATAGTTTATCCCTCTCACATAGTTTATCCCTCTCACATAGTTTATCCCTCTCACATGTTTATCCCTCTCACATAGTTTATCCCTCTCACATGTTTATCCCTCTCACATAGTTTATCCGTTTCACAAGTTTATCCCTCTCACATAGTTTATCCCTCTCACATAGTTTATCCCTCTCACATAGTTTATCCCTCTCACATAGTTTATCCCTCTCACATGTTTATCCCTCTCACATAGTTTATCCCTCTCACATAGTTTATCCCTCTCACATAGTTTATCCTAGCCTCATTCCCAGCATGTGACCTGGGAACGAGGCTAAGTTTATCCATAAAGCTGATGTGAACTGCCGGCCCATGGTCCCGACCCTTGTGATTGCTGCCATATCAGTTCCTCCTCCACTGATACACAATAACATAATCATAGGAAATCCTGTGAGTCGTTCTTTCCTTAACTCGGTGTGTGTTCAGACCTGAAGCGCTTCTTTGGGCCGTCTCAGACGAAGCTGGAAGCAACAGTGCAGATCCCCTGCCACCTGAACATCACCGAGTTCCTCACTGATGAAGTTGGTACGTAATGTGGGAACATGTTCCTTTAGTGTAGAGGCAGCCTCATTCCCGGGCCTGTGTAAAGTGGGACAGAACAGTGTTCCACTTTTTGAGTGCTTAGTTAGCAGTATGACACACCACACACATGTGTACCTTACATCACACACACACACACACATACACACACACACACACAGCGAATGAGTATCTACGGGAGCCTCAGCCTCAGCATTGTTGCTACGAGCTCTACGCCATGGTTGATCACTGTGGCGACAGGTCTTGGGGGCACTACACGGCCACGTACAGGCACCATACCACCGACGACTGGTACACCATCAGTGACAACAAGTGAGTTAGCTGCCATGATGTATACTATTAGCCTCGTTCCCAGGCTCCCCCCTCTGCACGCGGTGAAGAAAGTCGGCGCGCGCAGAGGGAGGAGCCTGGGAATGAGGCTAGTATACTAAGTACTTCCACTTCCTGTCTCTTGAGTTGGCTGGGCACTGCAACTGTACACACCAGGAGCGCGGCGGCTCATGCGCTCCTGTACACACAGACAACCAATTCACTACCTTCTTAATAGTACCTCCAAACTTTAATATGGAGTGTTTTATATCCAAGCAGATTAAATTTCAAAGGGTCAGATGGCTGCGTTTTAACAATAATAATTATGCTAGGTAAACCAATAAGTTGTGCAGATGTATTATTGTGCCAGAGGTGATGTAACCATGCATGGCACCCCATTATGTTAGCTTCTATGGCAGATGTGTGACTACCAGTGGCAGTCATGTGACTTCTTCCACTCTCACTGCACACACACGCACACTTACACACACACATGTACACACACACACACACACACACACACATAGTGTGTACATCTGTCCCAAGTTCAGCCCGACCTCCACGATCAAAAGCGAGGCGGCATATGTGCTGTTCTACAGACAAGCCGTGCACTAGCTGACAATCAACTTGTTTTGCACCCGGCAAACAATCACTTCATAAGTTACTCTGTGTATTGTAAACTACTAAGCTTGTGTGTACGTGTGTGTGTGTGTATGTGTGTCCATGTGTGTGCGTGTACGTGTGTGTATGTGTGTTCACTGTTCATGGCGGTTCACTTCAGTCTGCGGACTTCACTGTCATGGTTCTTGTGTTGTCACTGCCCACTGCCACTTCGGGACACCCAACTTTGTTACTGTATTGTCACTGTTTTGTATGTTTTGTTTGTATGTTTGTGGTAATGAACATTTTGTGGAGATAATAGTTATCATGAATGTAGCTTTGTTCCCAGGCCCTGTGGAACATCCACTTGCACTATTATAATAACAGCTGGGCGGGGGCCTGGGAACGAGGCTATGGGGGGGGGGGGGGGGGGGGGGGGGTTATGAGTGCATGTGCATGCTACATGTGCAGTTCATTTTGCCCCAAGAAGGGCATGCATGTGTTCTACAGTAGGCAGGGGCCTAAAGATGGGCGGAGGCCCCAACATGGGATCCGGGAGGGATGGGTCCCAGGATGGGATCTGGAAGGGCTGGGGCCCAAGATGGGATCCGGAAGGGGGCAGTTGTGGTACACACAACATTGTATGTAGCCTTGTTCCCAGGTGCCCAATTACTGAGCACCTGGGAATGAGGCTACATGTACATCAGTCATGCTAGAATCAGAGAAAAATCTCCACTTGATTGTGGCAGCATTAAGCACCTTTCAAAGTCCGACCATGCAATTTCAACCATGCATTTCAAGATGCACAAATTAATTGTCCTAGATGCATGCGTAGAACTGTTATGTCAAAAGGTAGTTACTCAACGATAATCAATCCAGTCAACACCGAGGACGACGGCAAATTCTGCAAACCCAGCACAACTGAAGGGCTCAAGTACATTTATTTCAGAAATTATCACACAAAGGGGGGCAAAGCAAAGCATAGAGAAGTTTCTTTTGGGGAGGGGGGGATTGAATAGTGCGTGGCAGAGTGCCATTTAAGGGGTCTGGGTTTGAAATCTTCAGCCCCCCCGCCCCAAAAGAAACCCTGCATACACCAACTGATAAATCATTCTTCTCTGGATATTAATTTTTTTAGATGCTGATGCAAATTGCTACCTAGCCTTGTTCCCAGGCCGCGTGGGAACGAGGGGCCTGGGAATGAGGCTATGCTTTACCCGGCCCTACATGGCATGCAGGTGATGAGCTGACATACTACAAAAGGAAAAGATATGACTCAACTCTTGTTATCAACTGCACACCCATACTCAAGTCAAGTCTGTTAAGGTGGCAGATACCCCTTTACGTTAGGTTACCTTTAAACGTCGGGGGTAACCCTTTAAGCCCCATTGACGTCTATAGACGTCATTTAGACCCTATGCACTTGTAGGGCTTCTCGTCAGTCCAAAAAAGCTTCAGAGGGCCCAGGGACGACTTTGAGGGCCGAACTCAAAAATTTGGTCAGATTTCGGCGCACCTCCCCCACTAAACGTACAGGCGGGGGGGGGGGGGGGGGGGGGGGGGGTATCGAAAGGGGGGGCGGCAGCCCCCCCTTCACATGTCGTGGGTGTTTTTTAAAATTTTAATGAGATTCATTGACCCGAGGATTTTTGATTCTAATGATATTCATAGACCCCACCCAGGGCCTCAAGAAAACATGCAAATTGGTGGTGTAAGGTGTGCCATCAGTCAGATCTGGCCCAAGTTTGCTGTGCGAAAATCCGGCTGACATCCACCTTTGACCTCCGATTGCTGGGCTTGTGGGGGGTCATGAATATCATTAACGGTATTGCCAGAGGGGTCTCTCCATGCGTGCGGGCCCCACCAAGTTTGGCCGCTGAGGAGCGAATGCTGTGGGAGAGGAGTACCTACGAAAGTGGTGTGCGCTGAATGCATGGAAATGTGTTGTCTTGGTGGCCGGAAGAATTCGGTGGTCCTAACGTAAAGGGGTATCTGCCACCTTAAGACATGCAGTAACAAGCTACAGTTCAAGTTAAAATATACAACACAGTCCCACAGAAAAAGCAACTAGCTAGCTACATAGCTAGCTAATATAGCAAGCTTCTCCACCAGCTAGCTAGCTAGTCTCCTCGATATGACTAGTGAGATAGAGAGTGACTGCTGATAAGTTTCGGTGGTGCTCAAGCCAAATTCCATTATGCTATTAGCCATGCACCCAGCATCAGTCTGCTTACCTCAGGTGTAAAGTTAACTCTTATTTGCATTCCTATGGTCACTGTGTCGTTATTCAAAGAATATGAATAGGCTGATACAATCATGTGACTGACAATCGTGGCCTTTAAAAATGATTTTTTGGAGTAATTGGTATTAGCTATACATAATATATATAGCTACAGTCCATCAGGACTAGAATTAAGCAGTCATTGAGTTGCTATAGTCAGTGAGCTGAACTTCTAGTGAGAGCCCGAGTAGCTAGCTGAGAAGAAGGCAAAGAGAAACACCTTGAAGTGGTTAGGAAAGCAAACACACTGTTTGTGTTTGATGTTGCGTTTGTTGTGCTTTTTTTTGTTGTTGTTGCTGCTGCGTGTAAATAAAGCAACTGACTACAAACTTAATGTTCAACTCCATTGTGCCCATAGATAATATGGAATGTGGTAGCTAGCTATATAAAAACAGTAATACCACAAAAAAAATTCCTCTATGTACAAAAATTAATGTCAAATTATTAGTAGCTATAGCAATTACATAAGGAATTGGTTATTATTTTTCTTTTCACTAGCTGTTAGTTATTATGCATATGGCTATAGCTAAACAGATAGCGGGAAAAATTGAATGTGGTTGGCCTTACTGAGAGACATGACATGAATTGACGGGGCTCAGTGCAGCTAACATGATGTATGGCGTAGCATCAAACCTCTGAAGTTGAAAAGAAGTCCATAGCTCTGCAGGATTATTTGTTTGTTCTTTGTAGCAAGTGGCAGCTTGTTGTCTATCAGGGCCAGTCAGAAGTTGCTAGCTACCTGCAGCAGCATGCAAGTCAGTTCCATTCCCAGACATTCTAGCTATAAATAGTTTAGGAGATGGTCTCGGAATGAAACTGTAAATTCGTATGGTGGTTTGGGATGAGACGCTAACCCTCACACTTGCAATAGTTAGCTGGCTACATACCGGATGCATGATTCTGCATGTATACGGTTCCTTGCAGGATTACATCATCATCGTGCAGCAGAAGATTCAAACCATGAGCACCTGCAAACTCCTCTGTGTGGTTGCCCTGGTGGCACTACCCCTGATGACAACAGCTGACCAAGGTAGCTACTCATCACCCCAGGACACTCAGTCACTCACAATCACACGCTAGCTAGCTAGCTAGCATCCATCAAGAAAAACAACACATTGATTTTCATATTTCCTTACACACACGCACACATGCACACACACACACACACATTAGCAGTGGAGGATAAAACTTCTAACATAGCGCCCCCCTACTGGGTGTCAATTCCGATCGCGCTCATACAAAAATTTGAGCTTTCCTACGCCGCCACTCATACACTTGATATACCGTACAGTATTCCAGACAGCGCAAAGGAAGTACTGGTGTATGCTGTCATCAATGCTGGAGCCAGTGGCCCTGACTGGCGTACAAACATCAGAATATATACTCAGGATGGCTACAACAGATATGAAAAATATGTTGCCGTTCATTCCTACCCCCAGTCTGCCTGGAGCACCAATTCGGATAACCTGTGGTTTCCACTGACAAGTGATAGGAAGCTGTACGTATGCGTACCCACGGGTGATGAAGGAAACGTTGATATCGAAGTTTATGTGATTGGTTATCGCCAGTAGATCATGGACAGGGACTTATTGTATGTGTGCATGTATCATGTACGTATGCGTAACGGAATAGAACTTGATTTGGGGACTTGCATGCTTGTTCTGTTCCTGGTTTGTCTTGTAAGCTTGCAATTGTACACAGCTAAGCCCTTGCAAGCTGTTGTACAGTAACTGCATGTTGAGTTCAATTTACCAGTTGTTCTACCATGCACGTCATCATAGATACTAGAGTCGTAATGTGTATCAATACGTAAGGTAACGGAGGACAGTCTTTTAATTCCGGACACGGCATTCATGCCCCTCATGTTCGCTCGGTTAGCAATTCATCATGATACTGGTAAGTGTGCATGCATACCCTACCTTCGAACTTTCCAACGCTGTGCACTGTTGTTAGCAAAAACTGCTCCCAGAGAGCGAAAGCTGGGGCCATGTCCGGAAACCCCCTCCGTTACCTTACCTATGCATTAGGTTTGCTAAATCAAATTATTGCTGGATGGGTAGGGAGAGTTGGCATGCCATCAAAAAGTTTTTAAACCTGGTCAGGTATCCAGCAATAAAAATTAAGTTTATGGTTTCTTATATTACAGGGTGGTTTAGTAATCATTACTAACACACACATAGCTAGACTCTTTCCCAGGCCTACTAACACTGATTAGTCTCGCGGGCCAGTGAAGTGACTGTTCATACAGACATACTTGACTTCATGCAGCTCAGAATCGTCCCAGGCCCCGCCCATCGCGCTCTTGCATGCCATATACACGAACCTTCTCTAATTTAACGACAAAAGGAAAATTGAATTGAGCTTGCGATCTAATGGCTGAACGGGCAGAGGATCCGGTGTCTCCCAAGTTTACGCGCACAAGCTCTAAAGACAGTACATCGGGCTCAAGCAGCCCGCGGATTAGAAGTAAACATTTGACGTAAGTAGATCGTAAGGGTCACAGTTGCGAGTGTGTGTGTAATTACCACTGTAACTCTGCATGATGATGTGCATGGTGGAGTCAGCAACCGGAACACAAGCATTCCGTGATGAACAGCAGAAAGATGTGACCGATGTATGTAAAATGTAGTCATCCACTAGTGGGAGGGCAGTATGTCCCATCCGCTGGTGAGAGGGAGAAATCCTAGCCTTCATGTTTCTTGGTTGGGCCCTAACTGTGAACATCCTGCTGGGGGGCCATCCTGCCCCAGAGGAGGTTGGACACGGTCATTTGACCTACGTGCGTAGGTGAATTTATATGGAGGTTTACTATACTGAAGTGTGTTCCCTCGGTAGTCTTTACGAGTATCTCAACAAACTTGACAACATTCGAAAGCTCCAGTAGAGAATATACCGTCAACCCCGTTCAACCCCTGGGTCACTTAGGCTGTACGACCTCTTCAAGGATCGGCCACACGGGATGGCGGACAAGCCACACTCCTGGTACTCCAACTGGAACCCTTCCCAACCTGAAGCGTCTTCAACATACTCCTACCTTTCAAACTCCCCAACTGCAGCTTCACTTCTCGTTAGTGCGTTGGCAATTTACGATTTCCCTCGGTCCCAGGCCATATTGATTCGGGAACGAGGCTGGTGAGATTAGGAACGTAAATTTCCATTCAAAGCGCAGCATATAGTCACATATTCAAATCCTGGGGCAGTCCCCTAGTGATCAAGGTTTAAACTTTGCTACCAACAATGGCACTCTACCAACAGGATATACCTTGCACATGGATGATACACAGCATGTGCTTTTACTGTGTTACAGTATGGAGCTGTAGCATAATTTTTATTTGGTGTGTATACATGTACTGGATGTTGGTACATGTATTTCTTGCTTCTGTAATTACTCCTCCCCCCCTTCTCCCTCCCCACTTCCCCCCCCCCCCCCCTTCTCCCTCCCCACCTTTTCCCCTCCCCCTCCTCCCCACTCCCCTCCTTCTCCCCTCCTCCTCCTTCCTCCTTCCCCTCCCTCCCCTATGAAAATTCTACACATCATAACCGCAAAAGAGATTGCCAGTGTGTGAGAATACATGTATCTCTCTGCATACACATGTAGGACTCACTCTCGCTCTACGTCGCTCTCTGAGGAGGGGGCAGGAGATGTAAGTAGGGAGACAGTTGTCACGGCAACAGGGGTGAAAGAGGATGATAAAGAACACAGGTAGGCACATGGTAGGGTACACTGTACAATGTAGCTGTTCGTGTATACATGTAACCATAGTAACATAGAATACATGGCACTGTGGGGCATACGTGATCAAGTGTGTATGCTGGATGTGGAGACGTTTGCATGCATATGACCCTATATGGCTGTCATGACTGGGTATATCAGAATTTCAGGCCACAGAACACAAAGTGAAAGTGTATGTATGCACAACACAGGGAGTCTAGAGGAAGCAATCTGGCAACTTTCTGAGTGTAGAAGAGTAATACTGAGAAAAGATGTCGGTATCATGTGCTGCACGTCTTGTTGTTTCAGCACACCAATGGTGTGCTATGCCGGTGATGCTCAGATGGTATGGAAGCACAGTTTTTTTGTCATGCCCATGAGGACCACGCCCTCTCTCGCTTTCCGTACTGCAAGCGGCAGCAAGCTAGGCGAGGCCTGGGAACAACGCTATCCCTTCCGTACTGTCAGTTAAAGTTTTCACAATCATTCCTGCATCTACTAGTCAGTAGATGCAGGAAAGATTTTTGACCATGAGGTTTACATGTAATTACATGTAAGAGGGTTAATGGTTATATCTCTCAACTGCTTGGGAAAAGGTGAAATGTGGGGTCTAGCTACGTTGACCCATTCATAGCTGGTGCATCAGTAATGACCAAGATACAAATGTATTCCCAGAAATTGCATGTTGGTACCCTTTGTTACTTGCACACACGCTCACACTCACATACACACATACACACACACACTCACACACTGACACACACACTCACACTCTCACACTCACACATACACACACACTCACACACCCACACACACACTCACACTCTCACACTCACACATACACACACACACACCCACACACACTCACACTCTCACACTCTCACACTCACACATACACACACACACACACACACTTGCATTGTGCACATGACGTACACACACACACACGTGCATTGTGCACACACACACACACACACACACACACACACACACACACACACACACACACACACACACTTGAAGTCCAAGTCCTCCTGAGTCCGACAATCTGAGCAAAAAGAAAAGCAAGGACAAGAAAGGGGTAGGTGGATGACGTTGACATACACCACTAACTTTACGAGTGTTCACAATATTTGTGTTCCCAATCACACTCCTTTTTGAATCTGCATTCCCAGACCAGCCTCATTCTTTGACCTCATACCCAGAACCTGGCCTCATTCTTCGACCTCATTCCCAGAACCTGGCCTCATTCTTCAACCTCATACCCAGAACCTGGCCTCATTCTTCAACCTCATTCCCAGACTACGTCCTGAGATTGTGGCTTCATTCTCAAACCGTGGCTCCTTTCCAGACCTTGGCCTTACTCCAGACTCTACCCTCATTCCCAGACTGTGAACTCTTTCCTAGACTTCATTCCCAGACAATAGCCTCATTCCCAGACTGTGGCCTTCACAGACAATAGCCTCATTCCCAGGCTGTGGCCTTCCCAGGCTGTGGCCTTCCCAGACAATAGCCTCATTCCTAGACAATTACCTCATCCCAAGACTGTGGCCTCATTCCCAGGCCATAGCAGACCCGTGGCCTCTTTCCCAGACTGTGACCTCATTCCCAGACCATACATGTAGCCTCATTCCCAGACGATTACCTCATCCCAAGACTGTGCCCTCACTCCCAGGCTGACCAATTTAGCTGAGAGGAAGTGAGATCTTCTAATGGCCCCATGTATTGCCATCACCTGGGATGGTAATGAACCATGGGATGTACGTAGGAATGAAGTGTTGTGCAAGCTGTTGGACATGACATCATTGCCAGACACAATTTACATGTCTTGTCTTTGTGTTTTGTTGTGCCCCCTCCCAACACACACACGTCAGTTTTTTTCCTCCCCTCTGCAGAAGTTCTCATTTGCTCAGTACTTCACTTCCTCGCACCGCCACAAGAATGACGAGTTACACAAGATATTCCATTCTTTACCGGATACAGAGAAGCTGATCGACGGTACACTGTGATTTCCAGTAAACTCCAGTGATTTTCAGTAATCTCCAGTAATCTCCAGTGACCAGTGATTTCAGCAATTTCCAGTAATCTCCTGTAATTTCCAGTAATCTCAGCAATCTCCCAATAATCTCTCAGTAAAACAAGCATGTATGTATTTGTAGTCATGTTTCCACCCTTTTTGTTACTTAAAATTGGGTGGGGATAGAAGAATGGAGAATGGGTTTGGTTTTGTGTGCCAATCCTTCCTGTGCTGCTAGTGGGTTAAGGTCTGGGAACGAGGCTGTACATGTTGAATACCTGGCCTCCAAACCCTTCCTTGTTACTCCTCCTCCTTCTCTCCCCCCCTCCATCTCCCTCCCAACACAGACTATTCTTGTGCTCTCCAGCGTGACATCTTGATCCACGGTCGACTCTATGTGACCCAGAATTGGCTCTGTTTCTATGCCAACATCTTCTCCTGGGAAACTCTGGTACAATGTTAAGAGAATTCATCTCGATTTGTCTTGGTAGTGGGTGAGGTCTTGTAGAATACTGAGAATGAAGATGTTCCATAGAGTTGATTCTTGGACTTTGACGGTAGTTCGCAAACAAATTTTATTTTGCAAAGTCCAAGAATCAACTCTATAGAATGTTGCGGAGCACGGTAACATGACGCTAAAGGAGAATGAAGATGGTTGCTACCTGTCAGTAGCTCACACAGCAGTGTGTCTACATGTAGAATAACCCTCCTTCCCTCCCTCCCTCCCTCCCTCCCTCCCTCCCTCCCTCCCTCCCTCCCTCCCCCAAAGCTCACCATTCCCTTCCAGAGTGTGAAGGCAATAACCAAGGAGAGGACAGCTCTGGTGATCCCAAATGCCATCCAGATCTCCACCACCTCTGACAAGTACGGCTTCTCCTCTCTCATGAGCCGTGATGTCACCTACAACATTATCTTCCGCATCTGGCAGAACAGCCTCCTGGACCAGGTACAAGTAAGACTGATTGTAGTACAAGGGGGTGTCACTCCCAAAGATGCCGTAGTCACAGCTGTGACCGGGGTCAAGCATTTTTGACTGCTGCTTGAGCACTTGACCCTGACCTGATAATACATGTACATTGTATACAGGAGAATGCATTGTGATTCCACCCCTTCCTTGGTATTGACCCCTTCCTCGTACTCCCTGTGATTATTACAGACACACCCACACGTTAGCCCCCATGTCACGGCTGTTTTTCCGGGGACATTTAGCGCTCAATTAAAAATTTACGGTACGCGTAGGACACGCCCCCAAAACTAGGCGCTTCAAATTCACTCACTTCACAACCCTATAGGAAGCTTGGCATGCTAGGAATTCGTTGATTAACATTCTTGACAGTTCATACATAACATGAAGATAACCATGGATACAAATGCGCAGTTGCTACGCTATACTATGCCAACTGCGCAGCTGCTTCACACTGGGGTACGGGACGAGGTCAGCAGTAGCACTTGTGTTTGAAGCCATGCAACACCAAGCAGGAAGCGCTTCACAGCCATTGCCTTCCAGGAACTGAACAGGATGGAGAGAGGTACATAACAGAGTGCAATGCAAAATGATACTTATTTTTTGGGGCTACTTGTGAGCCTTGGAAATACAACAAATAAACATCATACAGTGTAGGTGCAGCACCAATGGCACATGATCTCAGCCTGGAGACGTACTACAGCCTGTGGAGGGAGAATCCAAACACAGGAGCAACTGTCTACAAGTATAAGGTTGTACATGGAAACGTTAAGAACTACATTCTGGGTCGATGCGACCACCGATCCACCTGACGTCTGGCACCAACAAACATTCTACAATGGCTGCTATGCAGAGGCATTCAGCTGCGGTCTCCAAAGTTCATCCATACTACCACAGTTGAAGTTCATCCATACTACCACAGTTGAAGTTCATCCATACTACCACACCTGGGAGGGATATTTAGAAGAGTGTGCTGTCATCATTATTGATGTGTGTGTGTGTGTGTGTGTGTGCGCGCGCGTGTACGTGTGCGTGCGCGCGCGTGTGCGTGTAACAGAATTAGGTGTTTGGCAAGACTAGTGATGCGAGACCTTTGTACCCTGTGACCTTTGTATTTACTTATTGTAGTGTAACCAAGTGCTAAAGGCTCTTTTGCTGGAGACACTACTACACAAGGCTGGCTGTTTGTGCAGCAGAGCGATGAGCTATGCTGATCCCGAGAGGTGTAAGTTCACGAGACCTCTGAAAGAGAGAACTGTCGTGGGCCACATTATCGTAAGATAGCCATGAGGGAGGTGAAACTCAGGCCTGGCATCAGAACCTAGAGCTGTGTTAAGGGTCAAACTCGCACAGACACAATACGGAGCGAAGTGAGCAGATCTACTTGTACGCATTATACACTTCCAAAACTGGACGTCATCGTACATGTTATATACTAGGTATATATCAGAGAACGCGGTATCAGAGAACGCGGTAGCGTTCTCTATTTAGGGATGGCTAAGGAAATTTCGAAATACCATACTGATGCACCAGCAGGAAAACGGCCAAAGAAGCTACTACCCCCCAAACCAAGCATGCAGACAGAATGATACTGCCTAGCAGTTCACAAAAACACTCGCAAACGTACCTGAGAGTACGCGGGAGTCGAGTAGTAAGTCGCCGTAAAATTCCGATTTCGTCATCTTCTTTCTTTCTTCTTCTTCTTCTTTCTCATTGACTAGCATAGCTGGACAACAAAAGCATTTCCTGAGCTAGTTCACTCACAGAACAACATCGCTTTCGTCGTAGTAGCTCCTTTCGGCCCTTTTGACTACATACTGGCAAGAACGGCACTGCTGGCTAGCTACGATTCCGTGAATTTGCTAGCACGAAGCCATTTTGATGCAACCAGAGGTCACGCGTGCCAAATGCGCATGCGCAGTTCACATGCAAACGCACGTTGCATTCTTTTTTACAGCATTTCGGGCGCTTGGTGACCAGCTGAATCCTTGTGAATCCATCATCTGGTGCCTCACTACCGCTGCGAGGAATTTCTACCAACCTGTTCTTGCCAAGATCTATCGTGACTATGCCATCATGGAGGCGTGGCTTTCTTTTCATGACGTAACTACAGTGCGGAACATGTATATACCACCAATACTGTGAGTGAGGTTAGAGTTTTGGAATACTATTAGTGGAAATAGAATGAAGCATCAAAGCCTGATCAGTGCCCAGCAGAAGGTTCACATCCATCAAGGCAATTAATAAAATCTGACATCAGGAAAGTTACGCATTCCATGCGCTCAAAAAAACCTCACAAACTAGAAACAAAAAATTTTCTTACAAAAATTACAAATGATTTAGTGATGGCCACCCCGATCGGCTCCCGAAAAAGCAGACAAACAAGGAATGCCATTAACCAGCCTCAGTCCCATCCCATCCCTAAATTCTACATTTTTCAATGGGATGGGACTGAGGCTGGTTAATGGCATTCCTTGTTTGTCTGCTTTTTCGGGAGCCGATCGGGGTGGCCATCACTAAATCATTTGTAATTTTTGTAAGAAAATTTTTTGTTTCTAGTATACATTGGTGGCACATTGGGGCTGGACTCATGGGAGATCAAGGAGCCGAGTCTGTTTATGCCCACTTCTGAGACCTAATATCAAGGAATCGTCAAGCCTGTAGACAGATTCAAGTGTATGGTCATCGAGCATAACGCGGAATCCACACCAGAACTCGGCCCCAGACGTGAACGCCCATATCATCGAAAATGGGAGATGAACTTAAGAGGTGTCAACATTTTCTGTGGTCTTTTGATTTAGTGTGCTCCACAGGAGGCATTCCATACCTTTGTCTTTCCCACTTGCTGCAATGCCATAACCTACACGCGGAAATATATACACTATAGTACCCCTTCTTTGATGGCGTACCCCGCGCGACAAAAAATAAATATCATATAAACTCACTGCCTACTTACAAGTTCATGAATTTTCCTCATCAGAGCACCTCTCCACTTTCACTGAAGCGCTTCTGGTTTGCTGTGAGATCCTCAGTTTCTGGAGGAAGCGTCTCGCCATACTTGAAGTCGTATCTCCTGCGTCCCTCACCAGATTTCGCTCTTTTTTTGACCATCGTGTAGAGCTAGCTCTCCTTTCTAAATCTAGCCTATACACGTGGCTCCAGCGGTCACGCAGTTATCACGCGAAGCCAGAGAACAGCCCATGTTTAAAACCGGAAACGCGGTTGCTAAGGCGTTAACGCGCGTTGCCATTGCACGAAAAAATTTCGGGGGCGTGTCTAAATGTCCACGTCGCGATTGCGCAAAAACAGCCGTGATGTACATGTGGACTATCCGAAGGTGCTTACATGCAAACGCACGCATGTACACCTGTACACACACACTCGCACACCCGCATGCAATACACACATACCGACACACACACCCGTACGCCCACACGCAGTGCATACTTACATGTACATATACTGGCACACACACACTCATACACACACACTCACACACGCACACACACACTCATGCATGCAATGCTCACACACCGACACACACACACACAGGCTCTGACACCCCTGGAGTTGGTGAAGGCAGCACGAAAGGCATGGGGAGAGTCCACGAACGTAGGGACAGTTCATGATGTCTGGGGTGAGACGACTCCCGAGGATGTCCAAGTGGTGAGAGATTGTTTTAGGGTGTACAACATGACCTTTGACCTGTCTTGTTGGCAGGAGAAGAGCTACTCTGGAATAGGATCACAGTGCATGTACTACCCGTTCTTTGGTGCCACTCCCCCTCTGGGGCCGCCTAATGTCTGCATGTCATTGGTGCCACTCCCCCTCTGGGTCCACCTAGTGTCTGCATGATGTCATTGGTGCCACTCCCCCTCTGGGTCACTGTACCTACTTGTATTACCTATTGTCAGCATGATGGTGCCACTCCCCCTCTGGGTCACCTAATGTCTGCATGTCGTTGGTGCCATTCCCCCTCTGGGTCTGCCTAACGTCTGCATGATGTCATTGGTGCCACTCGCCCTCTCGGTCCACCTAATGTCTGCATGATGTCATTGGTGCCACTCCCCCTCTGGGTCACCTAATGTCTGCATTTTGTCATTGGTGCCACTCCCCCTCTGGGTCACCTAATGTCTGCATGATGTCATTGGTGCCACTCGCCCTCTCGGTCCACCTAATGTCTGCATGATGTTGTTGGTGCCACTCCCCCTCTGGGTCACCGTACCTAATGTCTGCATGATGTCATTGGTGCCACTCGCCCTCTGGGTCCAACTAATGTCTGCATGATGTCATTAGTGCCACTCCCCCTCTCCTCAGAAAGAGACAATGTCTCTTCCCACCCACGTTGAGATGGGCCACCTCCCACCTTCCACCATCCAGCCTGTGTGCCCTTCCCATGACCCAGCCAGCAGCTCTCTCCCGGCTGTGTACGTAGAGCCCTTGCTGGAAACACACCAAGGTGAGTGCCATTGCATGGTAGTTACTTCAACCCAGCATTGCCACCATTGAAATGGCATATTGATTATTGTGAACTGATATTGCTAATTATTGGGTATTGGTGGGATTGGTAGATAAGTGAACCTTGAACTGCACTTGTTATATCAATACATTAAGATTTTAACGTGTGTCTGTGTGTGTGTCTGTGAGTGACGGAAGTGGGATGTTTGTGGGGCGGGACTAGACTATAATGACGCGCAACCTTCGTACTTTAATTTATTTACTGAACCTCGAACTCGACGAAGAATGTTCGAGAACATGGGCTGGAATCCAGCTGGGGCTGCAAGCGGATGCGGGGAGCAGCAGTCGAAGCGGACGCAATCGGGGAGAAGCAGCTGAAGCGGACGCGATCGGGAGCAGCAGCTGAAGCGGACGCAAGCGGCAAGCATGCAGCAGCAGCTGTAAGCGGACGCAAACTGGAAGCAGCAGATGAAGCGGATGCAATCGGGCCAGGGAGCAGCAGCTGATTCGAGGCGGACGCAAGCGGCAAGCAGCAGCTGAAGTGGACGCAATCGGGGGGGGGGGGGGGCAAGCAGACGCAATCGGGGAGCAGCAGCTCTGCACAGAGAGCTGTCCGGCGCCAGATTACTCGTGTTAGGCGAACGAGGGGGAAGTAGCTGAGCGAGTGAAGCGAGCGAAGCTACTTGTATTATCCAATATTGGGTTAAAACAATAATATATTATATATTTATGGCAAGCCATATTGATATTGGTATTGAGTAGGCAGATATACTGTATGATCCCAGCACTAGTCACTGTGACCTCATCAACATAATAATTAGTTTTGCCTTGGACAAACCACAGTGCACAGCAGTTCTCTCTTCACGAACGAAACATGGTACAGTATAAGCTGGATAGGCAGCGCCTCCTCAGAGTTTGAGTGTGATCTCATTAGTTCTGCCTTGAGAGTAAATCATGGTGCTGATGAGAAACTTCGAAGGTTGTGTACTTCGCTAGTGTAGTCCCACCCACCAAACACCTGACTTCGTCCCCCCCCCCCCCCCCCCCCCCCACCACCACCACACACACACACAGCAGAAATGTCGTATGTATGCAATGTCACACTCCTGATTTTGTAATTGATATGCAGAAGAGATGAGTCTACCGACTGAACTAGTGGGGGCTACCCCTGTTATGGAATCACTATTGCCAAGAGCAGGAGGGACAGCAGCTGTGGAGACAAGAAGTATGTAGTAGTGGGTTGCATTCCATGCTCAGTTGCCATGGTAACGTGGGTACATTGTATAGCTCACACCAGGGCACATCCATATTCGAAGATGGTATTTCTACCTTCAAAAGTTTCTTCAATTACAAACAAGTTTCCTTATAACAAGTTGTACGAATTCACATCAGCATTACATGTACAAGTAGCTTTGCTCGCTTTACTCGCTCCGCTACTCCTCCTCGTTCGCCTACGTGAGTAATCCAGCACCGGACAGCTCTGTGTGCAGAGCTGCTGCTCCCCGATTGCGTCCGCTTCAGCTGCTGCTTCCCGATGGCATCGATCCACTTTAACTGCATCCATTTCAACTGCATCCACTTTGACTGCTGCTCTCCGATTCTGTCCGCTTGTAGCCCCAGCTGTTCTGGAAGATTCCATAACGTTCTCGAACGTTCTTCGCGGAGTTCGAGGTTCAGTAAATTGAAGTACCAAGGTTGCGCGTCACTAGTCTAGTCCTGCCCTACGAACATCCCACTTCCGTCACACACGAGTTATGCATACATGTTGTACCTGTGAAGTATTTGTGATTACTGGGTGCCAGTGAAATTTATGAAACAACTATTTTTTTTAATTCAGAGGCAGCCTGCCCAGGTGCTCCTCCTGAACCGAGCTCCAAGAATGCTAAGGCAGCCAATCACATGAGTGGGAGTGACTCAGGTCATGTGAGCAGCCCCACCCCCCTCTCGCCAGAACATCCAGAGCGTGTGTCCATGGGGGGAGACAGCATGGCCAGCTCGGAATTTGAAATCAATTCTTTCGCTGATGAAAATGGTAATTGAGTCACCTGACCCAGCTGACCTGACAATTGCTTCCTGACAAAGGTCAAAGGTTACAGTGCAACATGCATGTATCTTTCTTTCCAGGTGAGATTGACTGTGGCTGTGCAGAACACATTGGGAGAACTATCATCAACGAAGTAAAGTTGTCTCTCCCTCTCTCGATCCCTCCCTCCTCTCCATTCCTTCATCCCCTGCTCCCTCCATTCCTCCCTTAGTTTCCTCCGTCAATTTGTCCATCCTTCTCTCTCTTCTTTCCCACCTCTCTCTCCGTCCATCCCTCCCTTCCTCCTTTCGCTCAACGTTTCAGCATGCTGCTTGGCACAAATACACAATTGTCTCATTCCCAGGCACTTGGAAGGGGGAGAGGAGCTCCTTCCCCCTTCCGAGCGCCTGGGAGTGAGTTAACACCTGCATGGCAGTTCCTACTGGCTGCTTCTGTAGTAGTGATGATTGGGTACCCATACATCCCTGCAGGTCTATTCAGCTGACGCAGAGACAATATTCCGGCTACTGTTCACTGACACTGAGTTTATAAGGAACTTCCTCAAAGACAGAAAGACCATCAGTAAGTTCGATTACAAGCAACCTATATATCTTCCTGGTCATCCCTCCATGACAGTATAGGTATACAGGATGTGTTTAGACATGTCAGACTACCCATGGCACTCTTGAGTGTCCACACTTAGCACAGCAGTGACATAAGAAAAACAAAACATGCCAAACATGACAAATACTAAAACATGACAATGGATACAAAACAACATCCTCCCCACACCGAGGTTTTGAAGTGTGAAAGCCTGTACAGTCTGAGCATAAGCAGCTGTAATGCTGAATAAGTAGGCGCTAGGCAAGACTGACAGGAAGTGATGTAATCACTTCCTTTCTGATGAGATTCATCTAAGATGAATCTCATCAGGCCACCATTGGGTGGGCAAACCCAGATGGGGTACAGCAAGCCATCCCTCCCTCCCTCCCTCCCTCCCTCCCTCCCTCCCTCCCTCCCTCTCTTAATTCCTCCATCCTTCTTCCCCTTCCACCGCAAGACATTGAAATAGGTGACTGGCAGACACAGCCCGATGGCACAAGGCTTCGAGACATGAGGTATACCCTTGCCCTTAACTACTCCTTTGGCCCCAAGTACTCCCCCTCCACCGAGCACCAGATATACTCCAAGCTGGGTCAGCTTGGACTGAAACACATCGTAGATACTGAAGTGAGTATACATGTAGTCAAATTAACTGTGCTCCACATGCACAATGCATGCACACACACACACACACACGCACACACTAGCACACAGACACATACATGTACACACACAAGCTAAATACCTGCCTGTGTAATGGAACTGCTGGCCAGGTCTGAGTGAACTCTGGTGGGGGTCAGCACAGACCTCCACTCTTCCCTGTTGGTAGACACATGGCTGCACTGTCTCTTCGTTGATCACCCCCACCCTCCCACAGGTTGTCAACGGCAACATCCCATACAGTGATACATTCTTTGTATCCTGTCGCTACTGCATGACTCGTGTGGCCCATGACAAGACCCGGGTCCGGCTCACTGCCAACATCAACTTCAAGAAATCTTGCTGGGGGCTAGTCAAAAGTAGGCCAATCAACCTCATTGTGATGTTACATGATGTCATCATGAGTTGCTATTGTGATGTTACATGATGTCATCATGAGTTGATGTTGTGATGTTACATGATGTCATCATGAGGTGATATTGTGATGTTACATGATGTCATCATGAGTTGATATTGTGATGTTACATGATGTCATCATGATGTCATCATGAGTTTGCCATTCTGCTATCACATTATATAATCATGAATATTTACCACTGTGATGTCATGTGACAGCAGATGATATGTAGCTGTAGTCTCGTGTCCAAACGTCCACACCCACTGGTGGTGAAGTCTGGTGGCTTGTGTTACATTTCCTGTTACAGAGGCATGTCCAGCGAAGGTGTACATGTAATTGAAAGCGCTGAACGCACTAAGAATGCAACTATAAGGGAAATTTGAAGATAGACACTCCTTTCTGTACTATTTTTCGTGTAGCCCTTCTCTTCAAGCAGTCAGTGACGTTCACTAACCCCCGAAACATCAGCAGCTACCAAAAGGGCAGTTGACTTCTTGGTTATTCCCGGTATCGCCGTAAACCGTTGTTTTTCAAAGTTGGAGAAAGCTGAAGAAGCTACATTGTGTGAAGGGCTCTCATGAACACAATTACGAGGTCCTTTTTACGAGCTGTGTTTGCCTCCTCAATCATTTGGTGATGTAACCCGCAATCATGAATGCGTGCGCTATACAGTTTCATTGGCCATCCTACATTTCAAGTGTTAGTGACAAGAAACCTCACTCAAACCACCAGACGTTCTCCGCAGGGGTGTTTCAGCTGTTACCATGGTGACTGTTTTCTTGATTGTTCAGACTTGATTGAGAGGAATGCTGGGGATGGAGTGAGGTCATACTTCAATCACCTTGGTGAGCTTGTTGCACTACAGAGGGGTCTCGTGGCACAAGTGACAGCAGCTCATTCTTCCTCTGCCCCTCTCCTACCTTCCCCCATCCCACCTCCATTGTCCTGTCCTGAACCTCTCCATCCTCTCCCCTTCTCCCTCATCCCGATTCTTCTGTCCTCCCTCTGTTCCTCCCTCCATTCATCCTCCTTTCTTCCGTCTCTGCATCCCTCCCTCCATGTCCCTCCCTCCACCCTCCCTCCCTCCCTCCCTCCCACCCACCCTCCATCCCTCACAGATCAATTCTTGAAGGAGTACCTGAGTTCTCTGCCTGCTAAGAAACGCCGTGCACACCGGAGGGGAGCTAGACACTCCTCTCGCACAAGACATCGTCGTCAGGTCTCCCTCACAAAGCCCATGGTGATAATTCCACAGTCCTCTAGCCGAGGAACCACACCCCCACACTCACCTGGAGCATCTAGACAAAAACCAAATAGTGTGACAAGTTTGAAATCATTTCGTCCAGGACTGGAAGAATTGAAAGGTGTGTGGTGGTGTGTGTGATGTGTGTAGTGTGTGAGGGGGTGTGTCTTAAGTGAGGGGGTATTTGTGTAACAGTTTGTGAGGTGTGTGGTGTGTCTGTGAGAGAGGTGTGTGTGTGTGTGTGTGTGTATGTGTGTGTGAGGAGTGACCTTTGTGTCATCTCGTCCTAGGTGCTGAAAGAGAAGCCACTGAAAAGAAATCAAGGTATGCAGCAGCATCATTACTTGTTTTAATGGACCATGTTTCATTTCTCTGTTGTTCGTCTCCAGGTCTTCACACTCTCGTGTCAACCTTGCCCTCACATTATTGTAAGTCAATTGTGGACCCTCAGATGACATCGTTGTGATGTCATTGTGTGTATCAATGCCCTTGAATGGAGTGCTTGTAAAGCTAGCTGATTCGTCTCTGACAGGTGGCTCTTATCTTTGTAGATCATCTTAGCTCTCCACTCTGTCCTATAGCTGTCCAGTCTGTCCTGTAGCTGTCCAGTCTGTCCTGTAGTTGTCCACTCTGTCCTGTACCTGTCCACTTTGTCCTGTAGTTGTTCACTCTGTCCTGTAGCTGTCCACTTTGTCCTGTAGTTGTTCACTCTGTCCTGTAGCTGTCCACTTTGTCCTGTAGTTGTTCACTCTGTCCTGTAGCTGTCCACTCAGCCACCTTTCCAGACCCAAGAGAGGGAGAGGAAAGGGCCTGGTTGCCACTGTTTGCGCATGCACTTCATATCCAAAACACGTATTCATTAGAGAGTGGGTGTAAATAATGTCTTTGTGGTCACGTGGTTGAGCGTGTGACGCTTTCTATTTTACTACATGTTCACTGCGAGATGAGGGGCGACACGGCCACAACTATACGGCCACCAGTAACACACTTCCCCCAACATGCATCAGAAACAAGTGGAAGAGTCTGCAGGATAGTGGCTTCTACCCGGTCGGTAGCGGCTAGCCACACAAACACATATTTTCCCTTACCGATGGATTCAATCGCAGATCGCTGTTCTAGTTTAAATATTTATTCAGGAGCACCTAGACGCTAGAAGGCTTAGGTGAAAGCACAATTTGTAACGTTCCACAGGCCGTATGCATTGCTATGTTAACTGTACAGACCACGTACCTGTTTTGACGTCACGAGTGTACAGTACATGTAAATGGAATGTCTCCAGTGCTGGTGGAATTACACTGTGATTGGCACATGCACAAACAGTGGAAACCAAGCCCTTCCTCCTCCCTCTCTCGGGCCTGGGAACGAGGCTACTGTCCACTCTGAGCTGTAGCTGCTCCCTTCTCGTTTCATTGTCTTCATTTTGTTCCCTCCCTCCTTCCTCCCTCTCTCGGGCCTGGGAACGAGGCTACTGTCCACTCTGAGCTGTAGCTGCTCCCTTCTCGTTTCATTGTCTTCATTTTGTTCCCTCCCTCCTCTATCTCTCTCTCCCTCCTGTCATCTCTCCCCCCTTCCTCTTCTTCCTTATCACCCTCCCCCGCCCCCTCACACTCCCTCCTCTGTTTTTTCTCCGCTCCTTCCCTCCTCTTTCCCTCACTCTCTTCAAACTTCAAACTGAGCACTAGTAGTCAAAGCGAGCTATTCTTGTAATCTAGACCAGTAATCTACCAGTAATCTAGACTAGTAATCTAGACCAGTACGAGCAAACAACCATTGCATTTCAGGCTGGGAATCCTCATCTTGTCGAACATGGCACTCTACCCCACCAGCTCATGAGCTATTCTTGCAATCTAGACCAGTAATCTACCAGTAATCTCAACTAGTAATCTAGACTAGTACTAGTTAACTGCTATAGTGTAACTACATCAACCGTTGTCTTTCAGGCTGGGAATCCTCATCTTGTCGAACATGGCACTCTACCACCAGCTCATGAGCTACCAGGCTCCGAGGTTGCCCCTGTACTCTGCAGCGACCACCAGAGCAACCAGTCAGGAACCGTAAGCTGCCCTACACAGTCTCAGTGTACATGTACATGTGGTAGAGCTACAACAATTGTGACGATACGACTAACTGAACCTAAATGGATAGTATACCCTGAATGCTGCAATCTGACTGAATGCATTTCGTGTCGCTGAACCGAATATTTTACTGTATCCGTTCAGCATTTGCTGTATCGGTTCAACTCTTCACATGATCGGAATTGGCTTTGCTGATTGGATGGAGTCATAGTTACGGCACTATATTGCTAGCTGTTACTTTTCTGCTGAAGCCAATAGATACGACTGAAAGCAGACCTGCAAGAGAGCGCCTTGGAGTTTTATTTTCCTGGCAAACTGAAGCCAAGGTCTGACGTAGGTTTGACGCTACTGTTTTGACCCCACCATTGCTGTCGATCAAAGAAGCTACATGTAGAATGTAGAGCTGGACGACAACAAGTGAGTCTATTCTTAGGTCAGGCAGTACCAGAGAATATTCGGTTCTTGGCTTCTAATATTATTCTCCTATATGTAAGGAGTGGACTAATTATATGGCAGGGCAATGTGGCGAGGTATGGTGCTATTGTATAATATTTACCTACGCCTTCAGCATACTTGCACAGTCGAACAATACCTGGTTACCAGTCAGCATAGCAACTTCCTGGTTACAGTCAGCAAGTTTACTTTCTGGTTAACAGTTAAAATATCACCATTATTTTACCCACATTTGACCAACTGTGGCAGCAATAATGCCAAATACATTCAAATGCAATGACTCTAACCATA
Source organism: Axinella damicornis (assembly GCA_963931865.1). NCBI lineage: Eukaryota > Metazoa > Porifera > Demospongiae > Axinellida > Axinellidae > Axinella > Axinella damicornis. The sequence goes on along the minus strand of OZ007507.1, from coordinate 11,551,442 downwards.
CATGTGCAATGTATTCTTACCCGGATGGGAGGGGACTATGGCAAGGAAGTAACCCTGACCCGTAGCAAGCAGAAATGGAGTGGTCTGGCCAGATTGTCGAGTTTTCTAGTATACAATTATTAATGTCCACGTGAAGCACTGAATTCTTTTCTTTTAGGAAACGCTTTAAGGCACTGGACTCTGTGTTTTATTCTTCCCAAATGTACGCTTTGGAGACTTACGGTTCACTACTTGATGTGGTACTGCAAATGCTGTGGAACTGTATCTGTGGACATACATGTACCAGACTGCTTGCTTGCTTGCTTGTTGACATTGCTGCGTACAAGCCCATCTTGAAAACTGGTCGGGCCAGACTTGACAACTTGCTACGGGCATGTAACAGTCTGATTGGTAACCAGGAAGTAACCATACAATAATCATTTGTCATAGTTTTGAATGGCCCACATCGCGGGATGAGTGGATCAGTCTGGTGAGGTACCAGCTGGAGAGACACGACCAGGACTTGCAGCACTGGAGAGCTGCTCTCAGCGGACTTGTGCAGTCACTAGAGCAGGTGAGAAACCGACAGATGTTAGTGTCACTTCAGTCAGCTACGGTGGCCCATAGGGGCATTCCACTGGGGTACAGCGGCCGACATCGAGCGGCCGACATCCAAGCGGCCGACATCCAGCGGCCGCAGTAAGGCTGAAAGCGACAGAAAGCGGCGGAAAGTGGCCAAACAGTGGCCGCTCTGGAGCGGTCGACATTGATCGGTCAAACATGAGACATATTAGGTTAATAGGTGCATGCAGCTATTAAGCGCATAATATTAAATAAAAGTGCCTACTTCCTTCCATACGCCTTCGCGAGTTAGCGAGACACTATGACAGATCGTGCAGAAGCACCCGGCACTCTCAAAGCTACGCTGGATAGCGAACACTTTCATGACAACTCTCGAGGGACGTAGCCTACTACCGTGCACCTCTCTGTACACACTGTGGCAAAATGGACGGTGCAGCCATCGTTTCTGTCCTCGTGTGTAAGTTGAAGAATCTCGCCACCGACATGCAGTACGGGACCATACTCCCTTGTAGATATGATGACATCGCCCACAGCATCTTCGTCAGCTTGCCATGATCAGGATCCGTTGCCACCAATAAGCGTATACTCATAATAAGCGCATACTTTCTTGCTGCTGCATGCGATGAGTGCATGAGCCTACTCTACAGTATGCGGATTCATATTTATTTTTACGTCATCACTTATGGTAGTGCTTTCATTTAATACCGTAAATCAGAAAGTTATAAAGCCATGAATGAAGAAAAAACTGATGGAATGAAGCAACTATTCATCGAATGAAGCAATAAACTCAGAAGTTTGTCTCGTTCCACCACTGCATGACCTGGTTATTACATTAAAAGAACTTCAATGCTCTGGTCAAGAATTAATGCACCATTCAGCTCGAAAAGCTTCAACTCCATCCCTGCAGCCTTAGGTACAACCTGCAAGACCTTGGCTGCCTTCCTTGCAAATGACAAGTAAGAGTTGCTCCTTGCCACAGCGACTTCCATGTAAGTGGAGCAACGAACCTGCATGCCGTGAGCAGTCTCCTTCATCGCACCATCAGCAATCTCTGGAAAGACGCAAAAGATGCCATGAATAGTATGCATGATATTACTGTAGTCATGACTACATGGTTACAATGATTACTGTCTCAGTGTAATTCCTCACAGAAAGTGTTAGATATGGTCTTACTCACCATAATAGTTATCAGACTCCTGTGTGCGCGGAGTCTTTCCCTTGCCAGCTGGCTTTAGCTTCTTCTTCATTGCTGTGGAGAGACATTGTGCTTTCTCCCACAAATCTGGATCATAACAGTTGTTGAACAACCACATAACTTGCAAGTAACTGTTTAACAGCAGACTTGTGTAACTGAAACTCACCATCGTCACGCCACAATCCAGTGCGAGCCAAGTCCGCACGATGGGTGTTCCTGGAAGGCATGGGACTGAGTTGATGAGAGCTTCTGGGAGGCAATGGGGATGGTAATTTGGACGACCCGTCAACCAGCTTCAAGATGTCGTCTGCTTTCTCCTGTAGCGACTCCGACAGCTCCAACAGAGCACCTTTAGATTGAAGCATAAGCTATATATAAGCAGCACACGCAGCCATGCAGAGATCACGTGATGTAGTAGACGGCGCGCACCGCTTGATTGTCGTCCGCGCGATGTCGGCCGCTGTTTGGACACTTCCAATTCCACTGCGGCCGCTGGATGTCAGTCGCTTGGATGTCGGCCGCTCGATGTCAGCCGCTGTACCACAGCGGAATGCCCCTATGGACAACCGTAGTTAGCTTTATAGTTGGGTCAGTGTAGAACCCCAAGCTGACCGGCAACTCCAGCAACAGGTTTACTCCAGAGGAGGTATCATGCAGTGACCTTTCGTGAAATTTATTCCTGTCAACGGGTACCTGCCTTAACCAGAGGCTCTGATTACACTTGAACTACTCCCGTATTGCCACTGGTTCGTATATTACATAATGCACTAGAAAATTGCTTGTGACAGTGCACGAATTGTCTCCTCCACAGATTGAAACCACGATAGTAGCCACCAAGAGACAGCTGCTGTATCAGCTAGAGAGCTGCCGAGCACACAAAGAGCCCTCCAGAAACAAATTCACCAAGAATGTTGACACAGACTCGGACGAGTTATAGTCTTTTTGTTATCTCTGTACAGTACAGTGCTGTTTGTGTGTGTAAGGATAATGATAAACAAATCAGACGCTGCAACATCGTCTCACTGGCCAGCTGTATTTCTGGTCCGCTCACAAAAAATATACGGCTGGCCCGCAGACATATAATTAGTGCCGGTCCGGCTGCAGCGCTAGCCCTGGGGGCCAGACCACTTTTTTAGCCGTGTCGTCACGCATAATCTACGCTCGGTCGTATATGCAGACTCGGCAATGGCATCTGGTTCTCGTCAGGTGTGGGCCTACCTGAAACTCGATCCACAGCAGCCAAGGTCTTTTCTTGGATCTCCTATAATTATACCGGTATAAAGAACGCGCAACGGTCGACCGGAAGTGGGCGGACCCTAACCCTAAGTGGCCACCTACTTCCGGTTGCCCGTTCTTTGGAAGCCTTATCTTTCGGCCATTTGGATGCTACGAGAGCGCTTCCTCATCGCTAAAAATACATGCGAAAAATTTATCCTCGCTTTGCGCCTCCGCCAAGACGCAGCTCAGAGCGCCTCCAGGCAGTGCGCTACGATAGTGGGCCGTGACATGCCGCTGCCGCCCGCGCCCCTGTACAGCACAAACTAGATCGTGATCTCGTTCCCAAGCCCGGGGGGACGAACACTGACCCTTCCTCCCCCGAAAACCAGGTCCCTTGTTCAGTGAGTCTAGTCCCACAATCCAGTCCCGAGTCCAATCCACCGAAATACAGACGGCCATGTGGAAAGTACTGCCTGTGATCATCTCCTACTGTATGTGGTTACATGTGGCATGTGGACAGACCACATCCCCAGCAACCGCTGTGCCACCTGAAGAGGAGCTGTTCCGCTGTGAACCCATCACCGACATTGACCTATGCACAGATGTGGGGTATGTTAATGCCACCTTTCCCAACTTTCGTCTACAGGAGACTCAGGTAGAAGCCAGCAGCGAACTCCGCAACTTTGCCCCGTTGATTCGTTTGCAGTGTTCCGGTGCCATTGTGCACATGCTTTGTGCGGTCTATGCTCCTTTCTGTGACCTGAGATTCCCCAATGTACGTATCCGCCCGTGTAAGAGCCTGTGCATGCACGTGAGGGATGGCTGTGAGAGTAACCTGATGGACTTTAGTCTCACCTGGCCCCCCCACCTTGAGTGTGACCACTATCCAACCAAGGCAGACGACCCACTCTGTTTTGGCCCTGCTGATCCTAATATACTCGTGATCCCTCCGCGTGTTTTGGTGATACTGGGAGGTGCCACCACGACCCCTGACATTACCACCACCACCCAGCCCAACGCAATTGGTGGCACAGCTGGCATGCCAACCACCTCTGATGGTGAAACTACCCTGCCCTCTGTCTCCCCCCTCCCCACCTCTCCTGCTCCACCGTCAGCCATAATAAGTATGCAGTGTGTTATAGTGCATCATATCTGGTTAGTGTGCCATACCGGGGGGCTCCCTTTTCGGCTGGACATGGGGTGAATATCATAATTACCGGGTGGGGGGTTATACTGGGTGGAGAGAGTGTGTATTACCCAGTGAGGTATGTGTCATAGCTGTCTAGTCTAGTGCGGGCTAGCCCCTCGAATTTTCCCCAGCACGGATCGACTCACGTGACCGCACGGGGAAAAGGAGGGTCTAGAAACTTTGGACCACTTTTGCTTGGGCTCTACTCGAAATCGGGTAGAGCCAATCAGATTGCAGCTGTCCCATGGTGGTCATTCAAATCGCTCGGTACAAGCGTTGAGGACTGTCTGAAGTTGCCTGCGTTTGCTGCTCTCCTTCACAGCGACCAAACAGACAGAACTACAACAACGAGGTTAGCGGGCCGGAATCGACTGACTGCAGTCGATTATTATGACGTAAGCAGACATAATTTTGCATTCTTTCGTACTGAGTAAAGTGGTCCAAAGTTTCTAGACCTTACTTCTCCATGTGCGCATACTGAAAGTGATCGCGTGCTGGAGAAAGTGAAGGGCTAGCTTGTTAGACTAATAGCTGTCATACTGGGTGGGGGGTGGTACCGGATAGGGGGTGTGTCATTCCGAGTTGGGGTGGGGGTGGGGTGTGTGCCATACCAGGTGGGGGTGTCATTCCGAGTTGGGTGGGGTGGGGGTGGAGTGTGTCATTCCGAGTTGGGTGGGGTGTGTGTCATACCGGTGGGTGGGTGTGTGTATACTGGTGTGTCACACTGGTTGGGGTGGAGTCAATGAACTGACAATAAGCTGAAAAAAGATTGAAGAGCTCTAGAGCAATCGAGCAGTGGTGGCCGACGGGAAGACAAAAGCACTCATAACTCCACCACCCAAAGTGAGTTTCAGCACAGTTGCAATGATTGTATTGTATGTCACTACATGATAGCGACCAGTCGATAGAGTGAACTCGTTGAGTTCACTCTATCGACTTCCTACCTGGTTGAGTCCGGTAGATAAGTCTGCATTCGCTGATTTTCTCGGTGATGCTGCATATTACATACTGTGCTCACTGCTCAGTATACAGGCATGTAGTTGACTAAGTACAGTCTGTAGTATCTTTAGGATGCACTAGTGCAGCACAGCCTTCTCCCATTCAAGGGGGTGACACTCCCATATTTGCTCTGTAGTCACAGCTGTGACCTGGCTTATTGGTGCCTCTTGACCCCGTATACAGGCTAAGGAATTCAGGGTGGAGTAACAGTATTATCGGGTCAAGGGGAAATGTGTGCACGGTGAAATGACAAAATTTAATGGTCAACAGCTGAAATACAGTCAAGAATAGGCCGGTTTTGGTTTTTTCTTTACCTACATGTATTTTTCTGCTCATAATTATAATTTGCACCTGTTTTGCTTTTCATCTTGCTTCTGCAGTTTGAAATCATTTTCCACAAGTTTAAAGTTTAATGCCCACTACGTAATTATAACTTTCTTGGAAACAAAGTCACATCCTGATTAAGTGTTGAACAAAACTGAAATATGTACCACTTTTTGAGGCTAAAATACAAGTTTATTCTTTCAGCTACCTACAGTTTTGTTTGGCAAATTTTTGTCAAGCATGCAGCAAAAATGATGGTGATTTCTTGACCCCAGTCGCAGCTGTGACTAAGGTGTCTATGGGAGTGAGTGTCACCCAATACTGTGAATGTAGTACCACAACCTATACATGGGACAACTCCTTTTGAGAACGTAGTTTAATTCTAAGTTACTGGTTCACTGTTTTCTCATGAATTTCACAGATGACATTGTTGACTGCCACCAATAGTAACCTACTACATGTACAATGTACCTGGAGTACAACGTAAAGTCGCAAGCAATTTTTGGCCAGTGTGGGTGGCTGAAGAAAGAAGATGCATTCAGGACTGTTTGCAAACGTTTGATTTCTAATTGGTGTAAATGAGCAAGGTATAGTAAGGTATAGTAGGTATAAATACAAACTGAATTAATGACTACCAAGTCTCACGTGGCCCAGACTAGCCTCGTTCCCAGGCCTCCAGTTTTTGCAGTATGCAAAAACGGAGGGGGAATGAGGCTAGCCCAGACCCTGTGTCACCTGCGACGATTAGTGAGGCGGGGCTGCCTCAAAGACTTGCCGAAGGGGTAGCTTGGTTCCCAGACCCTTCCCACCCCGGAAATGAACCGCAGAAGGGTCTGGGGACCAAACTAGTAGCTAGAGGCTTTCTCACGACCCTACCGCATGCAAATTATCTTCGTTTTTTGTTCAGGCATCAACTTCCTGTTGCCTAGCTGTTAACCCTTTAAGCCCCATTGACATCTATAGACATCATTTAGACCCTATGCACTTGTAGGGCTTCTCGTCAGTCCAAAAAGAGACCAAAAAGGCTTCAGAAGGCCTAGGGACAACTTTGAGGGACGAAGCCAAAATTTTGGTCAGATTTTGGTGCGCACCCCCCACTAAACGTAGAAGTGGGGGGGGGGGGGGGGGGGGGGGGGGGGGCAGTTGATGCGCATAATATGTGCATGCTCAGTATACGCAGTAATCGCGTGCTGCTAATGCATATATACACTAGCCTCGTTCCCAGGCCCCGCCCAGCTTTTCATCGCTTGCAGCAAGGATAATTAAAACGGAACGTGGATTGGAAACAGCAATACAAATAATGTCACAATCCGTGTTACGCGTGCGGGCCTGGGCGTTAGCCTCGCTCCCAGATCAGACATCTTCCTGAAACTCAATAGCCTAATGCAGCAACAACACAAGCATCGATAGCAAGTAGTTTCATCTCTCTGGGTGCTTCCTTGGTCAAGATAACCTAACACAAAGTAAGCGCAACGCGGATTACGTAGTAAATTTATATTGCCGTTTCCAATCCACGTTCAGTTTTAATAATATTACACTCCTGGTATAGGAAAAATTGTGCCGCGTAATGTAATGTAATGTAATATAATATAATATAATGTTTGAGTACTTAGGCTTGGCCTACAGAGATTCTGACTACACCGCCGTGATCGCTATCATGCACTGACCTGAATGATAAAAGTTGGTGCTGAAACTCACCTTGGTGGTGGAGATATGAGCGCTTTTGTCTCGCCGTTGGCCGCCATTGCTCGAGCGCTCCATCGACTTCCGGTGGCAGTACCGTTCTTAGGAACGGCACACGAAGATTCTGACCACACGGCCGTGATAGCTGTCGTTCACTGACGCTTGCATGCCATAACTCACCGTGCTGGCTAAGTTGTGAGTGCTGTAATAATGACTTGTCTTCCTTTTGGTCGCCATTGCTCGCGATCGACTGAGCCACGTGGCATGTGCGTTAATTGGAACGAATTGCAATAATTAAGTTTTGCTACGGCGAGGCAATCGCGGGGTTGCAACGGCTACCAGGAGTGCGGTTGCCCCTCGATAATAATAATAATAATAATGATTTTATTGACAGTAAAGGCCAGAAGGCCCATAAGTCACAGTATAAGTGTGTACATGAATGTGATGAGTTGAGGGTGGGCTGCGGTTTAACCTTGAAATTGAGCAGACCTGTGCTTGGAAGCCTTGTATATAAACAAACCTAACAAATGGAGTAACTTCTTATCGTTCACTGACCACACAAATAGAAACTTGTCTAAAGTACTGAGATGGAGAAAAGAGTGATTCATTGCACAACAATATTTTAATAGTGATGAGCGTTCCGGTAATTCCTCATACAGTTTACAAGAGAACATGAAGTGTGGTTCATCTTCGATTTCTGTGTTGTTGCAGACCCAGCATGTTCTTTGGTCCGCGGGTATTGGTGAGGGCATTGCGTACCGACCTGTTTCTATTCTCAAGGCATGTGCACTCACTCTTAATTTGCATATTGGTATTCTGAGATACGCAGGTAAGGTTAGATAGGCTTCAGGAGCTAGGTTTCGTTTAAATAACTTGTACAGTCTTAGTTTCCCTGTTGTGTTGCTTAGCTCACTTTGCCATGACTGTGTGTACTGATCTTGAAGTCTTTGTTGGAGGTTATTGATGACTGCACGCTGGTCCACTATCTGGGGATTTAGCCAGATTTCAGCGAATCCTGCCCTCTCTAACACCTTTTTAATGTGTACTGCCCAAGGAGAATCACTGAGCGATTCCAGGTAGGCTTCACTGAGGTAATGAGAAATTTCCCGATCTGTTGCCAGTCTCAGCCAGTACTTAACCATTAGGACATTTCGTCTAACGTCTAGTGGTGTTCTGCCTATTTCTCCATAAACTGCGAGATTTGCTGCTGAACTTGGTAGACCTAGCGCAAACTTTATAAATTTTCGGTGCACTTTTCAATCTCTTCTGCCTTTATGTAGCCCCAAGTCTCACTACCGTATTCCAGGACTGGTCGTACAAGAGCATCGAATAGATGGCTGAGCAGTAACGGGTTAGGGTATTGTAGTTTCGAAGCCTTTTTAAGCAGGCAGAACAGAGACTTTTGTCCCTGTTTTGCTAGGGTGTCCACTGCTGTTTTCAGGCCCCCGTTGCTTGTTAAGATAATTCCAAGGTATCTGTATGACTTTGTTACTTCGATTATCTGGTTGTGCAAGCTGTAGGGCGGGCTTAATTATCCTTGCTTGCACGGGGGCGGCGGCACGTATTTACGATTGGGGGGGCAAGGCAGTGGCGTAGCCTACGCACGCTGCCGAAGGCAGTGTATAGAGGCGTGTAGCGCCGATCCGTCCGCGCGAAGCGCGCAAAATGTTTTTTCGCCTTCATTTTTCAGTTATCAGGATGGGCTCTCGTGGCACCTTCGTGCTTTGTACTGCGCGTTCCAGATGTATGAGGATCGATGCTGCGCCAGATCAGCAACTCGATTCGCGTACATCACAAGGTCTAGGTTAGCCGAGTCAGCCTAGTACTAAGTATAGGGCAGCCGTTGGCTGTTTAATAGTATATAGCTAGCTAGGAGTTAGGGGGGGCGATGCCCCCCCTAAATATTTTTCGGGGGGGGCGCTTGCCCCCCTTGCCCCCCCGTGCCGCCGCCCCTGATTGCAGCCGCGTTCTTTCGATCGTGCAACCGAAGCGGCGCGGGCCTGGGAACGAGGCTATATATATACGGCTACTTTTATTGTGCACTCGAACGCGCGCAGTATAGGCCGTACGGTAAAAGCGAGCAGCATGGGGCGACTCGGGGCTACGACATTGCTGCTACTTTTCCTCTGTGCAGAGCGAGTGTTCTCTCAGTTAGAACGGAGTGATGATGGTGAGTATCGTGCAGGCTTTCGCCTGCAGGTCAGCCGTTTTGTTGCACGTTGTCTGTAACTCATGCAATCGGTAATCATCTGCACTCATCTGCACTTAACTTGCTCGCGACTTTGGTAGAGATTGTTTGTGATTGTGACATAGAAATTGTTTGTGATTGTGACATAGTCCCCTATAAATAGCCTGAGTAGTATAGCTTGCCCAAGTTGTACAAATCAATCAATCAATCAATCAAACTTTTTTTTGTCACCTGCCAGGAGCAGCAGCTCATGAGATATTATGAGACGTGAATTTACAAAAACACACCAATAACGATAAGTAAAGTAAACGGAAACGCCATGTTATTGAACCATGACAATTTTGGCGAACTACTATCAGTATTGACTAGTTCCTGACCTACAGTCACTTGCCACTGATTCTGCATGAAATGGCAGTGAGTATAATGCTGCTCAACTTGAGAATTATGCTTGTTGCCATGCTAATGTAGCCTCGGTCCTCGGTCCCAAGCTCTGTCTTCAATATACGTTTTGGGGGGAGAGGGACTGGGACTGAGCCTAGGTGATTTGCACCTCTTGGTGAATATTTGCACAGTTTGTCAGTGTGCAATAGTTCCATACTTGCTGTCAAGTGAACCTATATTGGAGACAAGCTTAAGCAGGAATGCTTCATCAGCTATGTAGATGGTCTGCCTAGAATAAAAGGGCATAGCTACATTAGTGGCAAACTCTTTAGCTTTCATAATTTACACATTTCCGGGCATAAAAGCGCTTATTAGAAGCCTTTTTCCTTATTGATGGACACTGGCCACTCTTTGCTTGCAGTAGTTTGTGCGAGGACTGGAGCTTCACATGAGCATTCATGTGCTTGTGATATTGTGACATTGTAGTCAGTTGGTGGGACCGTGTGACCTGCCGTATAAGAAGTGTGAGGCTTGATCGTGTGCTAACGTGCTCGATACTATATGATTAAACTCAGTGACGTTGAAACCAACTTGTGGCACATACTTCCTGCGTCAGTGACGCGCATAGCTAGTAGCCAAGTTGTTAAAGCATGACTCTCAGCTAGGTCTACGAGTGACAGTGAGCAACTGAGTGACAGTGAGCAACTTAGCTTCGAGGCTATGAGCAACTGTGCAGCAGGAGTCATACATATCAAAGCCATTAACCTGTTAACACACAAGGTCAGCAATTATCACAATCACTGTTGCAGGTGCATGCCCTTCATCTTTGTGATTCCTCATTGTGTCAGTAAAAACAATCAGGAAGATTCCCTTGTGAACACCAGAGCATGTGCACTCATTGCTGATGTTGCAAAAGGTGCACATGTAACATCAAAGAAATGTATTACAATAACCTTACTCCATGCTCTGAGCTGGTATGCAGATCTAGAACCATTATTGAACTCCGCTTCTGGATCTGCAGTGTCTGATTCCGGGTCGGCCTCAGACCCTGGGTTGGTCTCAGGATCTGGGTCAGCCTCAGGATCTGGGTCTGCCTCGGGCTCTGGGTCGGCCTCGGGCTCTGGTTCGGCCTCGGGTTCTGGGTCTGCCTCAGGATCTGGGTCGGCCTCAGGATCTGGGTCGGCCTCGGGCTCTGGGTCTGCCTCAGGCTCTGGGTCTGCCTCAGGATCTGGGTCAGCCTCAGGATCTGGGTCGGCCTCGGGCTCTGGGTCAGCCTCGGGCTCTGGGTCTGCCTCGGGCTCTGGGTCGGCCTCAGGCTCTGGGTCTGCCTCAGGATCTGGGTCGGCCTCAGGATCTGGGTCAGCCTCGGGCTCTGGGTCAGCCTCGGGCTCTGGGTCTGCCTCGGGCTCTGGGTCCGCCTCAGGCTCTGGGTCTGCCTCAGGCTCTGGGTCTGCCTCAGGCTCTGGGTCTGCCTCAGGCTCTGGGTCCGCCTCAGGCTCTGGGTCTGCCTCAGGCTCTGGGTCTGCCTCGAGCTCTGGGTCTGCCTCGGGCTCTGGGTCTGCCTCAACTTCTGGGTCTGCCTCAGGATCTGGGTCTGCCTCAGGATCTGGGTCTGCCTCAGGATCTGGGTCTGCCTCGGGCTCTGGGATGCCCTGCGCTGATGGTGCAGTGAGGCTGGTGGGAGGTGCGACAGAGCTGGAGGGGCGTGTGGAGGTGTGCTTCAACAACATCTGGGGAACAGTGTGTGATGACCGCTGGGATGACGATGATGCAGAGGTGGTCTGCAAACAACTGGACCTCCCCAGCCTATGTGAGAGAAGTTTGGAATTAAAACTGTGCCAGATGTTAAATAGCAAACACATTCTGTGCATGTAATAATATCACTGTACATATATAAGAAATGATTATGTTTTTTTGATTATGGCACATGTGTAATTTTCCTTATAGCTGCTGAGGCCAGAGTGCAAGCACTCTTTGGTGAAGGCGAAGGGCCTATCTTCCTGGACAATGTGAACTGCAATGGAATGGAGCCCCGGCTGGTTGACTGTGCTAATCTTGGTGTCGGTATCCATAACTGTTTTCACTCTGAAGATGCTGGAGTAGTGTGCAAAGGTAACACCAGGAGCGCATAATGAGGAAGCGCTCACTACCTCATTATGCGCTCCTGGTAACACTGCATGTTGAGTGGAATATGAATATAATATCCTAGTCACACAGAACTGTTCGCAATATAATATCCTGTGGTGCACCACAGGATGTAGCCATCTATTGCTAGATAACACTGTTCAAGTTCACATGCCATACCACGACATGCTGAAACTATATGACCATGACCAGCATGCATGAAGCATCATCACGTTAGCTTGCTGTTAGTTGTTACCCCGCGCGCGCATGCGCGAAGCGGGGTTAAGCAATCGGTTTCGTCTGTCAGTCAGTCTGTCAGTCTGTCAGTCTGTCAGTCTGTCATGCGAAAAAATTTGAAATCTCGCCACATAGACCCTCAAAAAACATCCAAATGGAGTCAAACAATAGCAAATAGCAAAAAACTGCTCTATGTGTACCTGACTGAAGTCAAGGCGCTCCGTTTCGCTGTATTTTGGCTATTTCCTACTTTCATAACTATTCATAACATTGGCTCCACCTCTTCGTGACTTCAAGAACAGGACACGCAGTGCATTTGGAAACTTCATGCTTCGAGATGACCACTAGGAAACAGTGCTTTCTCACGATCTATGTACTTCACAGACATCATGGCTATTGTTTCGGCTGTTTTTTCCAGCTATTTCCTATTATTCGTAACATTTGGCCCCACCTCTCCAGCTTCACAATATAGTATATACGGTAAGCAGTCACTCCCACACCTTGGATATGGCCATACACGAACACAGTATATGCGATAGCAGCCCTGTTCGCCGTTGCGCATAGGCAGAGATGTCACGTCAATTGTAGCTGCACTGCATGCATCCTGGCCTGATGTTCAGCGCGGGGTATGTGTTCTATGAACACCTCTAGTTGTTTTTGCGTTAATTTTCTTGTGCAAATAATTGCCCCAGTGGGCTCAGTTTATTACATGTAAGATAGTGAGATAGCTACTTATGCCTGTGTAAGTCCGTCACAATGTTACTTTGTTTTGTTTGGTGACTACCGGAATTGACTGATGCTACTTAGGAATGGCCTAGTCTCATGTGGCCCAGACCCTTCCTGCGACGATTAGTAAGGCGGGGCAAAAGGGGAGGGGAGGGAGGAAGAAGGGTCTGGTGACTCTGAACGGGATGTTGTTGGCTCTGCCGGAATGCTGGTAGAGCCAACCAGATTGAAGCAGCATGCAATTTGTGGCACGATTTCCGCTTTGAGCACGTGACTAGATTTATAGTTGACATGGCGAGAAGATTCAAGACTGCCTCCTTAGCGGCTTCACAGCTATAGGCTACAGGTAGTTGATGCCCAAACAAAGCGAAGATATTTTGCATATGATAGGGACGTCTCCGTGAGTCTTCGCACGGGTTCTGGTATATCTCACTGTTAAGTCTCCTTCGCGTACTATGTACTCTTCGGCAAGTCTTTGAGGCAGACGTGCAGCGCTCTTCCTTGATAGCCATGGCTCTAGCTCTGTGCTCGATCAACTACTAGTATAGTACACTTGTGGTAAGTCACGTGCAATATTACGTTTACGGAAGATAATTACATTCCATTGTACGTTGCTTCTTCCTGCACCACCTGCACGTGTGTGCATGATACAAAATTATACGTTTAAGCTGTCATATGCAGTTGTTAAACCTTAGAACGGGAAATTTTTGCGTAAAATAAATTTTCGCCTATTAATTTTTTGCGTTGTTTTATTTTCGTCACTTGAGCACACCGATGAAATTTTGTTCACGTGTACATTTACACGTGCGCGTTCCCGGGACCGGATACCATGTCGCGCCATTCGAGAGGAGCTGGAGTGTCAGGTCAGCACTAGCGAGGGAATGCAGCAGAGACCCATGCCGTATCACTGTTAGAGAGGGAACTTCCATCGGCTACTTACCTTGAAAGATTTCACCCGTTTGTCTTGGTCCGCGGTTCCAACTGCCTACAGAAGTTCGCTTCCGTGATCATGGGTTTGGGCTGGTAATGAAGAGCTCAGTGATCTTCCAGGATCGGGAACAACATCGACAGGTTTCTGGTGGCGCAGCAGAGCCATACTTGTACTTCGATTCATGGAAACTCACGCGTTAAGTAGAATCATTATTTGATGTTGAAAATGTTTTGTGCTTTAATTTTCGTCGTAATACAGTATCGACAAAAATTAGTTACAGCGAAAATTTCCCGTAGTTATGCATGCAGCACACATAGTTCTTGTCAGTATTCTTCATCTGCATGCTTGCTTGTTAAGCATTGATTTCTGTATCTTTTGGTTGCAGATACTCCTTGTAGAGCACGGGAACATTTCTGTCCCCTTGGAAGGCTTTTTTCCTTTCAAACCATGAGGTGCATCCCAGTGACCCTGGTGTGTGATGGCTATCGGGACTGTGTTGATGGTACTGACGAAGAAGGCTGTGATTTCTGTAAGATTTCGGTTGCTTGTAAACCTCTCAGAAGTAATGGAATGGAACAGGAATCAGCGTATTACCTCATGCCACTTCAAAATAGTTTATCCTACAACACGTACTTGTAAGGTGCCCCATGCTTAAATGCAATCGCAATATAGCTAATTATCAATAAAGGTAGACCTTCAAAGTGTTTAGTTAGCATTTATATACCTCTCAGACATCGTTGCTATTGTTTTGGCTGTTATTTCTAGCTATTCATAAAATTTGTCCCTACCTCTTAACAATCAAAGTCGTTGTATATAATTATTATGTCAGTTGGTCACTCCCACACCTTCGATACGGGCATACACGAACACTGTATATGCAGTAGCATGTCCCCCCCCCCCCAAAAAAAACAAACCAAAAACAATAATAATAATAAAATTAAAAAATTACAAAATTCATGCATCAGCTGTACTGGAAAATTGACAGAGAGATGCCCTAGTGATTATATATATATATATATATAGTAGCTGCATGCTATCCTTCCGCCAGGGTACCTCTAGTTACATTATGTGGCACAATTTTTTTACCCTAACATTGGTGTAATGTCAAACCCTAACTGTCAGCTCCAATTGTTTGTCCTACATATAGTCTGCAACGATAATGATGTGAGGCTGGTGGGAGGTGTCACAGGACTGGAGGGCCGTGTGGAGGTGTGCTTGAACAACACCTGGGGCACAGTGTGTGATGACTTCTGGGACTTCAGAGATGCAGAGGTAGTCTGCAGGCAACTCGATCTACCAACTGCCGGTTGGTGCAAGTACATTAGTTGCAGGCTTAGTGTGCTTTGACGGTAATTACTAAGGCAAATAATTACAGAACATATTCATATGACTTTGTACGTTTGTGTACAGTCATAGCACAGAACTTGCTATGCATGCATGCAGAATTCCTCATTCCGTGTCATTTGTGACCACACCAATCATGACTTCAAGTTCTTTTCATAGAAATTTGTTCATCAAAGCCTCACCTGCCCCCCCCCCCCCCCCCCCCCCCCCCCCCCCCCCCCCCTTGAATATTACCCTAGCTCCTAAATGTCACATAATATTATCTACAGGAGTCTAAAATACCACAGTTATATTATGCATGTAATTATTACTGTTGTAATTCAGGAGCTATTAGCGGAGAGTTTGGTCCAGGACGGGGTCTCATCACCTTTGATGATGTACGCTGCAGTGGAACCGAGTCCCAACTTGTGGACTGCCCTAACCTTGGAGTTGGCGTACACAACTGTGCACACTTTGAGGATGCTGGAGTGGTGTGCAGAGGTTTGTGTGTGTGTGTGTGTGTGTGTATTGCATGTGCTAGTATGTTTGTTCACATTCAAGTGCAGGCTGGTTGCTATTCTCACAACGTGTGCATCTGACTGGCTTGTGTGTGTTACACGTGCTGATGCACATGCTGGTTGATATAATTATTATTATGGCAGTGATGCATGCTTGTGATATGTGTTGCATGTGCTGGTTGCTATTCATAACTATTTACTCACATGTACATTGTAAGTGCTATTGTTCTTGTACTCCAGCTGTTACAAACTGCACATCTGAAGAGGTACTGTGTCCCCAGGGAGCGATTTCTGGGATAGAGAGATGCATACCTAGAGCATACATCTGTGATGCTGTCATTGACTGTGTTGGTGGTACTGATGAAGAGGGCTGCCCAGGTTAAATAGTAGCATACATCTGTGATGACTGTGTTGGTAGTACAGATGAACACAGTGGCGGATTTAGGGGGTGCAAATGCACCCCCCCCCCCCCCCCCCCCCCCCCCCCCCCCTTTGGTGGCTAGTAAAAGTTACTTACGCGTCTATTGTACAGCAGTTTTGGATTTTGTTCCGATCATCATTTTTAGTCTCCAGTGCTAGACAGTCACCTTGAACGTTAACTTCAAAAAACTCAGGTCAGACGCGTGTCATGAATGCATTCACATGACCGGTAGTGGGTGTGGCAACACAATTTGTCAGGCGCACTTCACACGCCAGTGGCTGAACCCCCTTTTCTAATTAAATCCGCCACTGGAACAGGGCTGTCCAGTAGCAGGACATAACCAGGAAATATCGGAATCAGGATCGGAGGCTTATTTTTCATATCAGTGCAGCCTTAATGTGTCCATTCATTACCGCATGTGTTTACCCAGTGCTATCCCACATACATCTGCAGTGGTGGAATGTGATGACGGTGCAGTGAGGCTGGTGGGAGGTGCGACAGAGCTGGAGGGCCGTGTGGAGGTGTGCTTCAACAACACCTGGGGCACAGTGTGTGATGACCTCTGGGATATCAGAGATGCAGAGGTGGTCTGCAGGCAACTGGAGCTGCCTAGTCAAGGTGAGCTACAATTTGTAAGAAGTTTTCTTGATATTTCCAACGTTGTAAGGGCTAATGCTAGTATCTATGGTAGGACTACAATGCCGTAGCCTTGGTACCACCGGTCTTATAGAGCGAGCTCGGGTGATGATGATCTCCAGATGATAATTCAGTGATGAAACATTTATTAAACTGTACAACGGCTGTTTCGGCCTTCCAGCCTCATCAGGTACAGAACGTATAACCACTGACTAGTACAGAATGGTATTTATACTGATGTTATGACGTCAGGAGCGTCCAGGCGTTCACTGAAGACGCACCAGTATATCCAAATAAATATAAGGTACAATTATGTACCTCCGAAAAATATAATTGTAAGGGTAGGATTTTAGCGCTACCACTGTTACACCTTTCCCATTGGGATCCCAACAGTAAAGGTATATTGCTACCTTCAGTTAACCATATAAGGTACATAGCACCTTCACTGTTGCGATCACAATGGTAAAACTGTGCACTGCAGTAAGACAATTCTCTTTGTCATCTGAGTTGCAAGGTTCCAACTTGGTGTCATGGTAACGCACTATAGTGCATCCCTGGGAACTGGAGTACGGCAACAATCGGAAGTTGCTACAAGGGCTGGGAAATTTACTTAGGCCACAAGCAGCTGATGAATATACAGAGGTTGACATGGCAAGGACCTTTGTTAAAGGAACAGTGCCTTTTACTGTGTACAGCAGTCATCTGTGGACTAAATAAACTGTGTATGGCAGATTCAATTGTTGCTGATTCAATTGTTGCTGATTCAATTGTTGCTGTATCCCTTGCATGTGCTTTGTGTTTGCCCAGAGGTGGCTATTACAAGTCTAGTATGCCAGCTGGCATTGTGATAGCCCATAAGAGTTGGTGACAATGCCTAGGATGTGAAGATAACTATCCAGTGGGCCAATAAGGCATCTGTCTACAAACTGTTTTATCTCACACTTCACTGGTGAAGTGCTTTCTCTTTACCCCTCCTCCCCTTGGGAGATCAGCCATTGGCTGAAAGGGCTTGGAGGTCAAAATTTAACACGTACCTTACCTTTTTACCTTTACACATTCATGCTGCAGCTGCTGTAGCCAGATTGAGGGCTACATTTGGCCAAGCAAGGGGTCCCATCTTCCTGGATGATGTAGGCTGCAATGGAACAGAGTCCCAACTTGTGGACTGCAGTAACATTGGAGTGGGCATACACAACTGTCGACACTTTGAGGACGCTGGAGTGGTGTGTGCAGGTATGATCACGCCATCTGTCTGCATGGGGATAATTACTCCAGAGGTTGATCTCTTGCATGTGACTATAATGTGTTCCTTGTCGTACATTGTGATGCTTGTTATTATAATGCTTGTCTGGCTGTGATACTCGTTGCGTGTGTTTTGGTGGCTACGCACGATATGGTGTTGCATGTGCTGATATGATTAGGCCGGTTGCTATGCTTGCATGTGCTGGTTGCTATGCATTTACTCATGCACCTGTGACGCATTGTAAGTCCTCTTCTTGTGCTGCAGCTACTCCAAACTGCACATCTCAAGAGGCAGTGTGCCCTCAAGGGACAATTTCTGTGACAAACAGATGCATACCCAGATCATACGTCTGTGATGCTGTCATTGACTGCACTGGTGGTACTGATGAAGAGGACTGCCCAGGTTAAACTCACCCAATTCTATTTGCTAGAAACAACATATTCTTACACAATTTGGATACCTGTCAGAGTTCTATATGAACGTTGTCCTGTAGAACTCTAGGCCTCATTCCCCAGCCTTCACATGCAGCTAGCTCTGCAACCAAACAAGTGTGTGCAGAAGTTCTATTAGTGGGGTGGTTTGCATGGTATAGTTGAAGCTGAGTCAGGAGTGTGTGTCTCTGCCACTGCCATAGAAGCATGTATTCGTATGTGACATTGCATCTCTCAAGAAAGCCTGGGAATGAGTGGTTGATACACTTCTAGGCCTTGATATGTAGCTGTTCTGACTACATTGTGCGTGATCATCTGTACCTACGTATGGTTGCCTCACACACATCTGCAGTGGTGGAATGTGATGACGGTGCAGTGAGGCTGGTGGGAGGTGCGACAGAGCTGGAGGGGCGTGTGGAGGTGTGCTTCAACAACACCTGGGGCACAGTGTGTGATGACTTCTGGGATGCACCTGATGCACGAGTGGTCTGCAGGCAACTGGAGCTGCCTAGTCAAGGTGAGTAGCTATAGCAAAGAACATTCTATTATTCTACCAATAAGACATCTGGCCAAGGAATGTTTCGTGTTATACTTTAGTTGCTGAAGCCTGATCAAGGGCTGAATTTGGCCAAGGGAGTTACTAGCATGGGCTTGCAATTAAAGCCTGGATGCCTTTTGTGTAGTCTATTGCTGGAGATGCTGATTGGCTAGGTACTGGAGGCAGGCAGCCATTTTGACTGGTATTGTATGCACAATCTCTAGTACATGTACTATTGCTTTACTGCTAGGTGCTATGGCTAGATCAGGAGCTACATTTGGTGAAGGGAGGGGTCCCATCTTCCTGGATGATGTACGCTGCAGTGGAACAGAACTCCGGCTAGACAACTGCTCCAATCTTGGAGTCGGTGAACACAATTGTGGTCATGTTGAGGATGCTGGAGTGGTGTGTAGAGGTACGTACGTATGATCAGTTCTGATCTGATAAACCCATCTCCAGTGCAGGAGGTTTTCATGCAGGTCCTGGGGGGGGGGGGGGGGGGGGGGGGGGGATGGTGATGACATCATCACTGAACTCGCTTGAGTTACCATAAATGGCTTGCTCATACTTGTTTTTCTGGAAGGGCAAAGGGCAAATTCCCTTTTTTTAAGGTGCATCACCCTTCAACAGAAAAGACAAAGGCTTTAGTTGGATTCATAACCTACGACTGGGCTTGAGTTGAGCACTAGAGACTCTCACTCTAGCAGTGCACCACCGCACACCACACCTCCTACTCCAGCATACATGGGTCAGCGTGAGCAAGCCCCACACTGGTTGTAGTCAAGCGCGGCTCACACTGGTCGTGTCGATTCGTCTCCCATACCGCATGTAATATAACGTACGAAACATTGCATTCATTTCCGGACATCGTACTGTAAATCTCCGCCGTGCACGAGTCTTGTACCAAGACTGTTGGATGGACGATGGCAACAACAAAGATGCAGACCGCTCGTGACCTACTTATTCGTGGGCTAGAGGCTAGAGCGATGGCCAAGCTACCTCTGTACCTCCTCGGTGGCGACAGCAAAGACGAACACAGCTGGTGGACCTACCTATACATGTCCTGCAGAACACACAATGTGCTGGGCCAGTCTGTTACCTGTTACCTGCCATATCGCTGTTAGACTGCTTCAACTACGTATAGCCTGACTCGCAGTTCCTGTGTTGTGCGTATGTGTGTGATATTCTGTGGTTGTGCTGTGCTCATGCAGTCAGATTCCAATGACAGTCTTGTACATACAACTGTTCCACATTCTGCACATGCACTCTCGCTCATGCTCACCCCACAATGTTGCACATTCCACTAGTACGTATATTGGAGTGCATGTTACATGTGCAGGTTGCTATGGTAAGTACGTACGTACGTATGAACTGTTGCAGTATATACACTTTAATCACTTCACATACAGGAGTGACAAACTTTCGTGTTCTGCGTGGGTCCGAAGAGGAAGAACTGCGTCTCAGTCAAAACCCAGCCCTCTTAGAGGTTGCTGCTCGCGCTGGAGAGAGGGCGGTGGTTAGGATGACCACACCTTCACAGACAGCCATCACGCAAGAACAAGTGAACGTGGTGATGGACTGTCAGCCATTGCTGCAGCAATCTAGTGGAGGCGAAATAACGTGGTTCCAGCAGCGCATAGACCAGTTTGGTGTTCCAATTGGCCAAGAGGCCCAAATCTTTCGATCTCCATTTGCTAGAGTTAGAGTTGAAGGAAGCAATGACCGGTTTTTGAACATCACTCGGACTAATATTGTGGCAGCTGCAGAAGACCCCGATTCTGGGATCTACCGCTGTGAGGTGTGCCCGTCTGCGGGGACGTGCAGCAGCCGCAACGTGACACTGTACCTGTTGGGTGCGCCCCCAGACATCAATGAAACCAGACCATCTGCAGGTATGAGCCAACTAATTAGACACAGACTGTTTAGCGTGAAATCATGTATATAAAAACTGCTCCTCTCTTACATTGTTGCATTGTAAAATCAGTTTGGTCTATCACCTCTCACTCAGCTGGCCTTTCACTCAGCTGGCCTTTCACTCAGCTGGCCTTTCACTCAGCTGGCCTTTCACTCAGCTGGCCTTTCACTCGGCTGGCCTTTCACACGGCTGGCAGATGTTGTGGCTCTGATACGCATTAATTCTCCACTCCTCGCCACTCTAGTAACGGTCACCTAAAGTCGTAGAAAAATGTACAGTTAAAACAAAAATCTTTTGTCCATGTCTGTCCACATGTCTGTTGATCCACATGGATGTGGCTGTCGATCTGGAACAATCCACACGTGGATTCTTCCAAGAACTGTTCCAAGCACTTATCGATTTTGTGCAGCTGTACGGAAAACTTTCACGCGTGTGACAGTCACATGCATGTCGTTTAGTTGCACATGCTAGATACTTAATAGCTCATCATGGCCGCATACAGTGGCTCTTTCACGGAAGTAAAGCATGTGGAATTCGCCCGAACGATACTGGAAGCTACTGTTGAGTTCAAAGGAAAAGATGTACGATTGTCTTGGATTTCGCCGTTAGGAAACGTTCGTATGTTGCTGCTGAAGTAGCAAACTGGAGGATAAAATGGGTAGTGGGTGTGGCACATTTGCAAGTAGCAGCCCCTTGGAAGGAGATATCGACTATTCCTACTGGCCAAAAGTTGGGGCAGATGATAAAGAGACATACAAACAAGCTGCTGCTATGCCATGGTCACTGGCGTACCGACCGATTTCAAAGCGTTCTTCTGGGCAGTACTAGCCTACACGTGGCTGACTGTAATAATTATTTGTTGCTGTTAATATCCGTTGTAAAGAAATTTCATGGTTGAGGGCAACTACGAAAATATTTTAACAGTGAAAATGTCCCATTCTATGGTATAGGGCTTTGCCACTATAGGGCCTGATGCAGTTTCCTTGTATCCAATACTATATGGCCTGAAGCAGTGTATCCTTGTATCCAATACTGATGAGTTAATCCTTGTATCCAATACTGATGAGTGTATCCTTGTACTATAGGGCCTGACGCAGTGTATCCTTGTATCCAATACTGTAGGGCCTGATGCAGTGTTTCCAAATCAAGGTTTACGCCAGTACCGAATTGGCTCCAACTTCTGTTTAGAGTTTAATGACTTGGGTACAAGGCGGGTCACCCTGGAGTGCCCAGTTGTGGAGAGAGATGCTGATGATTCGATTCCTAGAGCTTTTCCAATACCGGAACGTACATGGGATAAGAATGGAACTGTTCTATACACTGCGCTACTAGGAGATGATCCTTTTGCTAGTATAAATCAAGACTTCTTTGATATTAATCCTCTCCTGATGCCTGGTGTTGTGGAAATGACACCCCTACGCCTAACAGAGAGTGGATCCCTCTTGTTTGACCTTCGAACAATGAATATCACTCTGCCTGACCTAGTACCTCCCAGGGTCAGTCTTGCACGAGCTGTGTTCAATTCCATCCTGGGTAACTGGACCTGCCGTGTCAACAACAGTCTGGGTGCAGAGCGGGCATCGACCGTGATTTCTGAATGCAGTGAGTGTTGTGGTTGCTGGCTGTAGTGAGTATACCAGTTTAAAGTGCTAATGTTCCGATGGTATGGTAAGGGCAACTGAGATCTGGGTATTGAATTTGAATAACATACGTACATATAATCATCGACTACATACAGTAGCACAAGTCACTGACTATATATAATAGCCGTTGACTACATGTATTGCAGCAGGACCCTCATGAAAACCAGCACTATAGCTGATTAGGCATTTCCTGTCACAAATTAAACTCTATATATCCATCTATCATATATCTGTCTATCTATCTATCAGTATGTGATAATGGAGCTGTGAGGCTGGTGGGAGGTGCGACAGAGCTGGAGGGGCGTGTGGAGGTGTGCTTCAACAACACCTGGGGCACAGTGTGTGATGATCTCTGGGATGCACCTGATGCACGAGTGGTCTGCAGGCAACTGGAGCTGCCAAACACAGGTGAGAAGCTACCATTCGATCCCAGACAAAATCTTGAGTTTCAGAAACATTGTTCAATACAACACATACACTTCTGGTAGGTGAGTTTATTCCTTATAGCACACAAGAAAGGTGCACAAACTATACTCTGCTGTCGTGCACTGACTCTTTCATGTAGTAGTAGTGTAGAAGCTCACCTTGGTGGTGGAGTCATGAGCATGGCCACCATTGCTCACTTCAACTTTCGGCAGTATTTGACATCAGCATAAATAAGCATTAGTTGGGGCAAGTGGCAGTGTGAGCTTGTGAACGCTCTCAAAGTCTACTGAATCACCCACAAGGGTCCGTGAGGTTCATGAGAAGACATGAGGCATCATCCTGAAAATGCTATGAGTTGCTCTACCCGGAGTGCAGTTGCCACTTGTACAGCTAACCCATGCTAGCTAGGCCATGCCAAACTGTTGTTGCATGGACTCCCATAGTCTACATTTCCTTAGTTGTTTTCGTTAGCTAACAGGACATGTGTGATTGCTTGCCCATTCAACAATCTGAGCAACAAGAGTGATTCGGACATAGCCCACAGCTGTTATGGGCATGAGGTTCCTATAGTTGTTGTGCAGTCTTTTACTGAAGCTGCTGGTTGGCTGGTGCTGGCAAGCCCCACCTATGCTGTTGTACATATGCAGGCAGACATTTTTTTTGACTTGCACTGTATGCACAATGCTATTATATAGTCTAAGAGTAGCCTCGTTCCCAGGCTCTCCCACGCGCGGACAAAAATTGAGAGAAAGGGGGAGAGCTAGTCTCGTGCCCAGACCCCACCCCCCGGGGGAGCTAGAGTGTCTGGTTACACAAGCCCGAATTCTTGGGCTTAGCGGAAGTGCCGAAGCCTTGTAATTGTAGGTGCAAAAATGCTAAATGAAGCATGAACCTCATCATCACACACAGTACAGCCAAATTATGGCTGAAAGTCGTGTATGTATTCACTGCGGCATCTGCGAGACAAAATAATACTTGTAGCAGTGAAACAGCGCAGAAAGCTCAACCCGTGCAAACTTACAAACGAAGCTGTTCGGAGATTCGTTGGCGAGTTCATGGATCCTTCTTTCAAGAGAAGACTGCCCGATGCTGAGTACTGTGTGCCAGAAAGACTTCCAACAGATCGTAGGTATCCAAAAGCTGACGGTAAGGCAGCATAGCACAGATACTGTCCACTCCCGGTAGGGAGACGGGAGAAACATCACTTCCAACAAAAATAAATGCTCGCAGAATGTGCATTTGTTCCTCCGTGGGTTCATCGTAGCCTAATTCCTGTACTCCAAACAACACCGCTGCTTTTACCACTTCAACAGGGAACCTTTCGCGAAGACACTTGACACACACCGTTTAGCTGAGACTCCATAATTTATTGCTGATGACCACATTCCTCCGCTGCCAAATTGTTCTAATAAACGCCGCTTTGCAATTTCATTGGCCGCTTTCAAATTCTGAAGCGAGCCCAAGGATTTGGACTTGTGTAACCAGACCCTCTTTCTCGCACGTGCGAGGAGGGTGTGGGCACGAGACTAGGGGAGAGCCTGGGATATTTTGTCACGTGAGAAACGTCACGTTTAATTGCGTGTGGGCGATCAAATCCGCAAGTCATGCATGAATATATTATAATTCTATATGGCTGAAGGAACAAATGCACATTCTGCGTTGTAGTTCTTATTTGAGACTATTGTATAGCTGACAGCGCTATCACGTTGCCCCATACTACACAGCAGCCGCATTATTCCTGCTCAATGACTCCGGAATCGCACCAGGTTCTGCGTGAGATGCCAAGACGGCTGTTCCATGGCCTTGCTGAGAAGTGGCCAAATTGAATGCCAAAACGACCCGTTTCCAGGTTTGTATGAGTCGTTCTCGACACTTACTGTTCACATAGACTGCCAAGACATGGCTACCATGCATCGATCTCCATGCACGCAGCTAACGGTCGAGCGCTGAATGAGCCGGCTTCGCGCTGCATAATTGCGGTCAGTGTGCCCACGTTCAATTAAGTTCTCTCTACCCTTCTCTCTACCCCGACGTCACGCACATGGTAAATTATCCCAGGCCCTCTCCCGCTTTTCCGTACTTTTAGCGACGAAAAGCTGGGCGGGGCCTGGGAACGAGGCTAGTCTAAGAGTACATGTACTATTGTTTACTACTAGATGCTGTGGCCAGACCCAGTGCAGCGTTTGGTGGAGGGAGGGGTCCCATCTTCCTTGATAATGTACGCTGCAGTGGAACAGAGCTCCGGCTAACCAGCTGCTCTAATCCTGGAGTTGGTGTACATGACTGCAGTCACTTTGAGGATGCTGGAGTGGTGTGCAGAGGTAAGGGTTAGATAATCAGAGGAACACCAGTTGTGTATGTACCATATAGTGAGTTTATTTCACAGGAGAGAATTTTGCAAATTGCTTGAAGATGGATTTTTGGGGAGAAAACTTTTGCAATTTGCCGCACCCAACCCGAAGCTCACTTCCAATGTGCTGGTACTAAAACTGGACTGTTTACTGTCATTTTAATGCATTCAAAATACCGATAATGAGCACATATATGGAGAGAAAGGGGGGGGGGGGGGGGGGGGGCTCAGTACGTTTGGCTGGCATGCATGGAGAAACACTTGCATTGACTGTGAAGCCTTTAAGCTCTGCTTGAAGCATTTTTCAATATTCTTGGGACAGACTGACAGATGGACAGAAGTGATTGCTTAACTCCACTTTGCACATGTATGTGTCGGTTGTTGGTTGGGGGGAGGGGGGAGGGGGAGGGGGGAGGGGGAGGGGGGAGGGGGAGGGGGGAGGGGGGAGGGGGAGGGGGGAAGCGGGGAGGAGGGGGGAGGGAGAGGAGGAGGAGGAGGAGGAGGAGGGAGAGGGAGGGGGAAGGAAAGGGGAAGCATATGAGAAGAGAAGAATGTACGTAATCATATGCACAGTAACTTCCTCTGATCTCATCTTCCTGTTTTCTAGACCTTGTGGACGTTGTTCAAATTGGCATCTCCAGGCAAACTGGCGCCACAATGTCACTAGGAGCATTAACAACCAACCAATTCTTCACCGTGTCGGAAGGAGACCAATTTCAGCTCTGTGTGGAAATCATTGAGGGGGAGGTGCAGCAGGAGGGTGTCGTGGTCCTTATCTCAAGCTCCAACGGCACTGCAGTTAGTAAGTAGCCATGCACTACACGGATGGGGAAAACGTATCTATCTATGTGTTTAGTAAGTTGCGGAGATGAAGACCTCACTGATATGAAGTGTACAAGACTAAGACTGTATTTTCAGGGTTAGCCTTACGTATCTCATGTATGTACTTGCAACTGGATGAGCTCAACCAAGGGCACATTGAGCCGCCGAAGGTGGCTCGATGTGCCCTTGGCTCAACAGAGTAGCTTGTGCTCAAGAGTTCTAAATTCCTGAGGCAATTTTGTGACGAGATCAGGTCATAATCTGTTTGTGGTGCATTTTGACTGGTATCTTATAATTGCCAAGCTTAGCAAGGCAAGTATAATCCTAATCTTGGCAATGGCAGTCCAATTCTGAGCTAGCTAGCGTTTGTATTTATTTATGCAAAACTTCCGTCATGCTTTATAAAGGAATGCAATAAAGTTTAGTCTAGCACCCGTGCATTGTAGTGCATCGGCACGCAGAACGACTTCAGCGCAAAGTATTTACCACTAAAGAAACAATGACAAGAACTACAAACAACTGGTTACCCCTGGCTACTACGATCAAGAGTGCATGATGACATCATCGTCATTGTGGTGGAGGAGAAGAGCATGTAACTAGCTTTGTATTCTCCCGTGGTGAAATCAGAATCTTTCATGTGTACTATAAATAGCACATCTGTTCACACTGCAGCTACGTTTTTCAACAGAATCTTGAAAAGAGCTGCCATCGTCACTAAATACGACTCACGCTGGCTTAACTGGACCAATCCCACTCCATTCTAACAACATGGACCAAGCAGTAACCCACCATTTCTCCCTATCTTCATCTTCTCTGCTTATCTCAACATCTTGGACTGTAAGGCTTGGTTACCGATGAATAATGAAGTTCTTTGCATTACACACTTTTCCTCCACTGCAATGATGATGATGTCATCATGTGCTCTTGCTATGAGCGGTGAGAGTTTGCCATCATGATGACCTGTGAAGTACAAGTAGCTACAACATATCTGTCGCTTGTGTTCCTGGGGTCACACTCATGCACATGATACGTACGTAGCTCTTTCCCGACAGCTGCGTTGTTATAAACGTGGTAGCATGCACACACAACTCGATTGGAAACTCTTCCTCCATCAGTTGTGAATATTTTGTGGTGACATTATCAGAAAGAAAAAAAACACCACTCCCCACACCAAGTACTTGTGTGTCATTTTTAGTAGTTGCTAAGGTGGTCACAAGAATGATATTCACATGCCAAAATTGGGTTGCATGTTATACTGCTTGAGGTACTATAGTGGGTAAATATTTTGTGGCACATTGTATGGGCTTTGTGGTCCCTTGAGTTGGGCATGGAGGCACAAGCTCTAACCAGCTGTGGATAGGTAGTTAAGCCAGCTCAAACTTCCTAGGTTTACAGAGCACAAGGGATGATGACACAGCACCAGCCTCGGTAGTCAAGTCACCTCAAAGATGAAACTGAGGGGCCTGCAGAAGCTATATAGACACCCATGCGCGAAGCGCAATGGTGTCTATAGGTTTCCAAGGGGATCTAAATCGTGTAGGTCCCAATCGTTTAAGGTGTTTATACTGTATAGCTGGCAGCCAATCAAATCGCTGTCTGTAATAGCAACTGAGCAACTGTTCAGTCAGAAAGATTTCGTGAAGAGATGGGCGAGATTTATAGCAGCTGTTCTCACAATCTGCTACCTGACAACTCTACATACTTGACACTGTCTCGTGTTTGGGACTGTGATTCAGAAGCGGAACCAGACTCTGAGATCACACCGAACACGCCCCGCCCCATGACACTTATGGTACTTCCACAGTACAAGCTATAATAAAGCATTCATGGCGTCTGTGGTATAGGTAGTTAAGATTAAGGTAGGAAGCATGGCATCGGCGAAATCGCGCAATTTTGCTCATGAATAATTAATGAGATGACGTCACTCGCATACGGTTATATAGAGTTATTCATCTGTTTACGTTTTCCCACGGCGGCAACCGGAATAAACAAGGGGGGCTTCTCTCTTTGATGCGGCTAGCGGCCCTTTCAAGTTTCAAATCGGTACTCTGATGTGGCCGTGCGGTACTTTGAAGATTTGTTTGAACACTCTTTTTTTTTTTTCTTTTTTTTTTAACGTAAGAAGCTATTCTGGCTTATTGAATGTAGCGATAGGCTATCTGAGTGTGAATAGCTAGGTCGAGTGAGCAGAATGTTTGTTGGGCTGCTGAAGTGGCCGAAGAACAGCCTGGAAAGTGAACAGCCTCTGACAGCTCCCTGGCCAAGGTACTCTAGAGAGTTGACCTTTCGGCATTACAGGCCCCGCCCATTTTCGTGTTAGGGCGAATTTGGCTGGTTTGGTAGCTGGACTGGGCTGGTGAGAGGCAGTAGATGTGTGGCCAAAACTCTGTAACCGAGAGGTGAACGTGGAAAAGCATCCCTAGTTTTGCAGGGGGTAGGTTGACCTTATGGAAACTGGCCTTGACTTGAGTCGGTTTTAGCTGGTGTGCGTGGAATTTTTTTTGAAAGCCTAGGGTAGCCAAACCTCTGTTTTTGAGGGCGGCAGTGAGTTTTGGGCTGTAGCCTGCAAGTGAGGAGAGCAGGTGGTAAATCCATCCGTAGTTTTTGGGCCTGTTTTGTGTGTGTATTGATGATGGGGTCAGAGTGTGGGTGGGGCCTTGGAGAGGGTCCAAATTTTCAGTTTCGTAGAGGGCCTTAAAATTGAGTTTTAGGGCATTTTCAAGCAGAGGGAGCAGTTTGATGCAAAGTATTGCTGAAACTTGTGTACGCTTTGATGCTGCCCATTCATCCATCAACTTGGTTTCGGAGATCGTGGTACCCATGTTTCCTACCTTAAAGTCACCTGCACGTAACTTCCACACTACAAGAACTTCATACTACTACTACTACTACTGCTTTTGGTATGGGTAGTTAGGCCACCTCAAACTTCCACAGTACAAGAATGTGCTACTACTAGCAGCATGCATGGCATGTTTGAGGCGAGCATGAGTGACATGTATTTGTTGAGATTTATATTGAGAGGATAGTTGATCTACGTGTGAGTGATGACAAAGTATTGCTGATCTCTCCTGCTGAGTTGCTCTCATACTTGCACAACATGTACTGCTCTCATACTTTCACAACATGTACTGCTCTCATACTTTCACAACATGTACTGCTCTCATACTTACACAACAACTACTGCTCTCATACTTACACAACAACTACTGCTCTCATACTTACACAACAAGTACTGCTCTCATACTTACACAACAAGTACTGCTCTCATACTTACACAACAAGTACTGCTCTCATACTTACACAACAAGTACTGCTCTCATACTTACACAACAAGTACTGCTCTCATACTTACACAACAAGTACTGCTCTCATACTTACACAACAAGTACTGCTCTCATACTTACACAACAAGTACTGCTCTCATACTTACACAACAAGTACTGCTCTCATACTTACACAACAAGTACTGCTCTCATACTTACACAACAAGTACTGCTCTCATACTTACACAACATGTACAAGTAGCAGTCCAGCATCTTCGGCCGTGCAGTAACCAATGATTAGGTAGGTGTCCATCTTTGTTGTCACCATCGAGCAGGTAGCTCTGAGATCACGGTTTGTCCAAGTGTGAGATGGCTTGAAGCATTCATATTTCGTGTCTCAGTCAGACAGTCTCTGGCTAGGCTCCAAGTTGATGACACAATCACAATAACACGCAAATATGAGCCGGAAGTGATTTACGGCACGACGTACCTAGTCTCGGCCCCAGACCCAAACCAACCCCAGCGTGGATCGCTTCCAGTATCACGCGCGGGGAGATTGCGTGTGATACTGGAAGTGATCCGCGCTGGGGTTGGTTTGGGTCTGGGACCGAGACTACGACGTACCATGACCGACAGACAGACAGACAAACAGACAGACAGACAGATGAAGCTTACGTTGAGGAGCTTGTTCACGCTCACCCCAACTACTACTACTGGTTTTGGTATGGGTAGTTAAGCCACCTCATACTTTGTGGCTTTACACAGCTCAAGGGATGATGGCACAGTGCCAGGTAGTTAAGCCACCTCAAACTTCCACAGTACAAGCTGTAATAAAGTGGCTGTGGTAGGTAGTTAAGCCACCTCATACTTTCTGGGTTTACACAGTGCAAAGGATGGTGGCACAGTACCAGGTAGTTAAGCCACCACAAACTTCCACAGTACAAGCTGTAATAAAACATTCATGGTGGCTGTGGTAGGTAGTTAAGCCACCTCATACCTTCTGGGTTTACACGGTGCAAGGGATGATGCAGTACCAGGTAGTTAAGCCACCACAAACTTCCACAGTATGGGTAGTTAACCCCATTACAGCAGAAGCCATATGCATGTATTTGGTCAAATCCAGAATTTGAAAGTTCAAGCTTTGATGAGGTATAGGACAAGTGATTGGGAAAAGATAAAATGTGACATGGGTACTTGGCTCCAGTCCTTGCTTGATCTGATGAGGCATTCATTATGACGTTGATTACATATTTATCAACTAGTGCTTACGTAGTTTCCCATGTAACTACAAGTCAATGTAGTGGTTATAATTAACATGTGTTGATGCTCAAATCTATTAGCAGACTAAGCTTAGAGCACCACATGATGCCCAAAGTATTACCAACTATACCTCTCGGCTTCAAGCAATCAATCGACCTTACCTGCAACCAAATTAATGACGAGGACAGAATGAGTCATGACCATCATAGCAATTAGGTGCACAGTCACCACCACACCATCGTCTGCTACTCAAATAACTGACTTTCTTCTGCGTTCAGTTGAAAACTACTGATCACCATTCATGATTCCACTATCTCACTAGTCTATAGTATACACATCTACTTGCTTACAATCTCTAGCTCTTTGAAAAGTTTAATTGGTGGTGAATTATAAGTCCTAGCCTCGTCCCCAGGCCTCCACCCAGATTTTATCTCGCAGCCGTGGAGAAAACTCGATTTTTTCTTCACGGCTGCGAGATAAAATCTATAGGTGGATGCCTGGGGACAAGCCTAGGTAAGTCCTACTATTGATCTCCCCTACAGTAGACTAGTTATCTGTACACTGAAGCATACATCAACAATCTTTTTTCGTACTGTTTCACAATGCTGGATTTGTGTATAATTTGAATTTGAAGTACCCATACTACCCATGCTGCCCTACAGGTGGAAGTGATTTCAGAGGAATAACAACCAATGTGACATTCCCGCCTGGAAGTAGTGCTGGTGATCAGGCCTGCATCAGCACTCCAATCTATTCTGATGGCATTCTGGAGAGAAGTGAGGAATCTTTCGTGGTGGCGGTGTTTCGACTTGAATCACAGTCCCGTTTTGTTTCTGTGCCATTGGATCGACAAACTGCATTTATCTCCATCATAGATACAAACGGTAAGTGACTGAGTGAAGTATCACAGTGTGCGGTTATGTGGCTGTGATAGTTTTAGTTGTAGTACCCTTATTATACGTACTAACCATAATGTGATTGCTTTGTCATCCGAGTTGCAAGCTACCGAATATGGTTTCGTATGCGTATGACTTTTTGTCTTGTAAAAGAATGCCCACCTCCCATGTTTTGCATACGTATAAGGTCAAAATTTGCTCGAATGACCAGTCTTGTACAAGATGGCGTTGGGCACTTGAGCATGTATGTTGGATAGAGTTCACTGAAAATAGAGCATGGTTGTAGTTTCACCCCAGGGGCGGATCCAGGATTTTATGAAGGTGGGTTTCTTGCTCAAATTTTGCTCACGCAACGTAATACATATGTACATGTAAATATACTAGATCGTTGTCTCGTTCCCAAGCCGATCGGTTTCAGCCAGGAGTTGCAATGTAACGGCAGCTAGTTAGTAACTGAGCACTCGATGTTGCCCTCGATATTATAGGTTGAAAGTAAGGTGGTAAGTTCTTATTAATTCA
>OZ007507.1:11419482-11516982 GCA_963931865.1 Axinella damicornis | reverse complement strand
GAGGCAACCATTCTGAAGAGTGATTTTTTGCCCTTCAAGTTATACAACCATGCAGGA
This sequence comes from Axinella damicornis, assembly GCA_963931865.1. Classification (NCBI taxonomy): domain Eukaryota; kingdom Metazoa; phylum Porifera; class Demospongiae; order Axinellida; family Axinellidae; genus Axinella; species Axinella damicornis. The sequence goes on along the minus strand of OZ007507.1, from coordinate 11,516,925 downwards.
GTGTGCAAGGGTCTTGTGTCATGCAGACATGGTTGAACTGTAGCCTCATTCTCCTGCAGGCCTACCCCGTTTTTTTGTTCTTCGGTTTGTGTTGATAATGATACACAGATACATGTCAACACAAACCGAAGAACAGAAATAGGGTAGGCCTGGGAACGAGGCTAGTAAGCTGATGATGATGATAATTGTTCTAGCTGCTATTAGCAAACTATAACATTAATGCCTCTTCACTCCTGTAGGTCCCCCTGGTAGCACAACCGTGTTTGAGAACGTCCCCCCTAATACCTACACTCTGCGCGTGACTGCAGAGACAGGCGTAGAGGAAGCACAGGTGGACTGGAAGGTGTATGTCCCTGCCAGACCCACCATCTGCAGTGTGAATCTCATTAATTTTGGCATGCTTGTGAATGGTACTCGTACTACTGTGGAATTCCAGGGGGTGGGGCCTACATCTGAATTCTCATGCCGACTGGACAGTGGGCGGTTTGACACCTGTGAGTTCTGTGGTGTGCAATTTACAAACCTCAGATTAGCCTCCTTTCCCTCCATCGTTGCACATCTCATTTCTATCCTCTTCAGAAAACTGACTTCCATCGTAAAATTTTTACCCTTAAGTTCTTTCACTTCCACTCTGCTGTACAAATAAGCTCAACATTTAAGCAAACAATGGCTTATATACGGTGCACGAACAATTACACAGTGTTTACTGTGAGCAGTGGGCGTGGCATGAACGTTCAAGGTATTAATTTTACCTGCAACATTTGATCTAATGAACGATGTTTGAACATTTGTCCCAGCCCTATGATACAACTGTGTAATAAGTCTATACGGATTTTGCAATTAGAATAATCAGTGCCTCAGTGATTTTGTCTGACAGTTTGGAGACGGAAGCTGTGTGTGTCCTTCTGAATGCTAAGTTGTCTCCCTGTTGTATCTTCCATGTGTGGTTCCACAACTCACGCAAACATCGAGCATTCCTCTGGTATACATAGTCAGGTCACCCTATACCAATCCTCCCAGGCTTTCTGAAAGCCGGGTTATGAGTTTACTGCAAATGTAGCAAATCAATGAAAGTCAATTGGAATTAAGCTGAGATTGGTAGACAATACAGCTTTCTTTCAGCTTGTCCAATTTTATCCTCCGCCTAGCTAACTACAGTGCAGGTTTCTAGTGGTGGCTATAGTAGCAATTTAAAAAGTGTCCTCCGCCTAGCTAACTACAGTGCAGGTTTCTAGTGGTGGCTATAGTAGCAATTTAAAACGTGTCCTCTGCCTAGCTAACTACAGTGCAGGTTTCTAGTGGTGGCAATTTAAAAAGTGTTGATATTGATCCCTAGCTGCACCTCTTCCACACACTGAATGCTCGGCTCTTCATCAGAAGAGTGTCATCCTCTCTTCTCATTATTATACACTCTCGTATTTGTCTCTTTGTCTGGTGCTAGAAATGGGTACATGCGACTGGTCCTCTCCGTGCAGGTGTTAGCCCACTGTCCTTCTCTGGGCTGAGTCCAGGTGACCATCGGCTCAGGGTCTTGCCTCAAGGATGCACAGAGATACAGGGCCAGACTTTCCGCTTTACTGTTTGATACCCTTATGCCATATTTGGCTTACTGTGTTAGCTAGCTAGCTAGCTAGCTACTATGCACTAGCATGACATAGTTTTGCAACTGCAATGTTGTTAGTACGCTGCATCATGCATTTGTTGCACTTATTAATTTGTGGAATTCTAATCAAAGATACCGGTAGTTGATATGACTCCTGCATGCCCAAGTGGTTGATGGAACACTTCCGTGGCGCTAATTTCGAATCACTGGCGGCAAATTCCAATTTCTTGCGTGGGCGTTCCGCGTAGCTGTAACCGTTTATAAAGTAGCTTTTGCTAACCGTCCGTATTCGCTTCCAGGTAACGATCATCATGGATGGCAGCAAGCTAATGCTTGTGCTTGTGCTCGCACTTGGTGTAGAGCGAACGTACTCGCAACATGCGAGTAATTTTCGCCTTCTGAACGGATCTGAAATGCGCGATCTGAAGTTCGGTGACCTGCAGGAGTTCGTTCTTGCGCGGACAGGAGAGAGAGTGATCATCAACATAACTGAAGGCCAGTCAACAGCCATCTTGCAGGAAGGTGTGAACGCAGTAATAGACTGCTTTCCTTTCATGCGCAGATTTCCAGGCGGACAGATCTCATGGTTCTCCCGGCGTATCGACCAGTTTGGGAACTCGATAACCGCAGATTCTGAACTATCGCTCCCGCCACCTGATCAATATAACCGCAGAATTCGTGTCGAAGGGGAGTTTAATCGCTACTTGAACATCACCAGGACTAATATCGTACCGGCTGCAGAGGACCCAGACTCTGGAGTCTATACTTGCCAGGTGTGTTTCGCGCAAGGAACGAGCTGTGAGGTCTGCCACAATGCGTCGATTCTCCTGTACTTGCTGGGTGCACCACCAAATCTCGACTGTGGAGAACCAAATGCAGGTAACTAGCTAGCTAAGCATGTTTTTTGGTTTGTGTTGTGGTGGTGGTGGTGAAGAACGGGGGATGCTTGTGTAGAAGAGTCCAATGGGTTAGCTTGGTCATTTTGGACTTCCCCATTTCAAACGTAAAGGGCCTGAAAAAAAAGGAAGAAAAACAAAGAACACAGAGTACAAATCAGAAGTGTATTGGAATGCAACATGGTGTATAGTCCCAAGGCCAGACCAATGAATCCCAATAGACCTTATTTGGCTAATCGCGTGCCGACACAGGCGGTAAATTCCAATTACTTGCATGGGCGTTCCACACAGCTGTCTAGTTTTTACTAACCGTCTGTACACTTCCATCAGTGAATACAGTATATTGCTTTTCGTAGATGATGAGACTACGTTGCATGAGAGAGAGCACATTCACGGAGACAAGTTTTGACATTTGTGAAGGCGCTCAAGGACTGCCGTAGGGCTGAAAGCACACTAAAGAGCATATTGCAAAGTCGGAGCGGAGCTAGCTGGGCCACATTTTTGACGCATTTATATGCTGGAAAGGCACTAGTCTCCCATAGCTGCCTTGCTGATCACATCCAGCAACTCGTTGCCGAGCCACATCGCACACCCACCTCGAGCCATGCACGCCAATGGAGAACAGTACTGTACTACAGCCACTCTGCTCAGCTAATGCTTGCAGAGGATGATGTTGAAGGTGCTGCACTCCAAGAGTCACTGGAGGAACACCACAAGCTAGAGTGCCTTGAGATCATGGTGCTGGGTGCTTTGCTGTTGGAATCCAGAAGAGGAAGCTGGACCGGAGGCTGATGCTGCGTGATTGCATTCCTTTTGGAACTTCGCACTTACCTACCTTAGGTCCTTACTTACTTTACCAGCTTCGCCGCTCATAAGCTCCTGACTTTACCTACGAGTGGTATACATGTACAGTGCATTGATTGTTAGCATAGCTATTGTCTGGTTAATCCTGATCACTATGATGAAAGATCGAGGGTACAGCGGTGAAAATCCTCCGGTTGTATAGGCTCATGATCATTTCATTTGACCCTGTCGGACCTCCTCTGGGCGGCAGTCCTTTAGCACTTTCACAAATGTCGAAACTTGCCTCCATCAATGTGCTCGTCTCTCGTCTTCGATCTATCACCTACACAAACCAATGTACTGTATTCACTGACGATTGTTACCTAGAAACGTGAAGAGGGTTCGCAAGATAGTTCATAAGTTGCAGCCGTGCTGAATGCCCATGCAAGTAATTGGAATTTGCCGCCAGTTTTTGGTGCGCACGTTAGCCGAATAAGGTCTATTCTTAGTAGTTGCTCAGCCAGGTCCACCTTAATGAATACTTAACAAGATAGTCTTTAAAAGGACGTGATGTGTGATGTGTCTTGGTGTCAGCTCGGAACCACACGGAGGACTTGGCAGCTGCATGGTTAACTCTTTATGACTGCAAAATCCATTATTAGGCTTTCAGCTTCATGATGTCACTGTTGGCAATATACTTCAGAGGGTGGTACAGGGTGAGGTGAAGGGTTCCCACAAGGGTGAAAGCAGCATGGCCGTGTCTGGGCTTGGCTGTGAAAAGCCCACAGTCGAAGCCTTGTTTTAAGCGTAAATGGACTTAGATAATAATTCTCTCACCTCGTAGGACCTCCAATTCGGGTGTTCATGGCCAAATGCTTTTAGCTAGCTAGCTTGGGTGTGGCTACAGTCACTTATGTGCTGGAGCAAGAACATCTGCTGTGAATGAGATTGCACCCTAAAAGTGATTATGGTTTTTGTTGTGCTGTTTTATGAATATACTTACCAGGACTGACTGTATTTATGTTTTTGAAAGGGTACCTCCAATCTAGTGGTTTCCACTAATCCAAATTAATGGTAGCCCAGTACACTCAGTACACTCAGTACACTCAGTACACTCAGTACACTCAGTACACTCAGTACACTCAGTACACTCAGTACACTCAGTACACTCAGTACACTCAGTACACTCAGTACACTCAGTTCACTCAGTACACTCAGTACACTCAGTTCATAGATAATAATTATGCGCTCAGTTCTACTAATCCATGCAATCTAGCAATACCGGGAAATATGCTTATCAAAAGTACAATTACAAAGTATTTACACTATTCTGAGTACATGTAATGTACTTTCTTGGGAAAGCCCAGAATCTACTTAAATTAAGCTTAAGCTACTACTTGTGAAGGAGACTACAAATAGCTAGGACTCCCAGAGGCTCTACATTCAACAGGCTATTCTCAAAGCCACAACAGCCACAAACGATTTCTCAAACTGCAAGGTAGTGGCACAGCAGTTGATGCCCAGCTTCCTGGAATAGCAACAACCTTTGCAAATGTGGCAGTTGATGCCCAGCTTCCTGGAATAGCCACAACAGTCACAAACCAGTGGCCCCAGCTTCCTGGAATAGCCACAACCAGTTTCTCTCCCTGGCAGTATGATGCCATTTCCTGGAGTAGTATCTTTTACACAATCTATATTACACTCCTGGTATAGAGAAAATTGTGCCGCGTAACTAACTATTACACTCCTGGTATAGAGAAAATTGTGCCGCGTAACTAATCTAAATAATCTAAATAAATAATCAAACCTCACAGCACGCAGGAAAGGTTTAAAGAGATTCGGACTACACCATCGTGATCGCTATCATGCAGTGACACAACCACACAATAATTGTGGCGAAACTCACCTTGGTGATGGAGATACAATCGCTTTTGTCGTGCCGTCGGCCGCCATTGCTCGATCGTTCTCTTCGACGTTGGTTGCCAGTACAGTCATACGAAGGGCCCACAAAGATTCTGACCACACAGCCGTAATCGCTGTTGTTCACTGACGGTTACATACCGAAACTCACCGTGCTGGCAAGGTTGTAAGTGCTGTTATAATTTCGTGTCTTCCCTTTGGTCGCCATTGCTAGCGTTCGACTGAGCGTGGTTGCCACGTGGCATGTGCGTTAATTGGAACGAATTGCAATAATTAGCTTGCGCTACTGCGAGGCAACCGCGGAGTTGCAACGGCTACCAGGAGTGCGGTTGCCCCTCGTTACACTCCTGGTATAGGGAAAAAAGTGCCGCGTAAATAATTAATCTAAATAATTAAATAATCAAACCTCACAGCACGCAGGAAAGGTCTAAAGAGATTCTGACTACACCATCGTGATCGCTATCATGCAGTGACACAACCACACAATAATTGTGGCGAAACTCACCTTGGTGATGGAGATACAATCGCTTTTGTCGTGCCGTCGGCCGCCATTGCTCGATCGTTCTCTTCGACGTGGGTTGCCAGTACAGTCATACGAAGGGCCCACAAAGATTCTGACCACACAGCCGTAATCGCTGTTGTTCACTGACGGTTACATACCGAAACTCACCGTGCTGGCAAGGTTGTAAGTGCTGTTATAATTTCGTGTCTTCCCTTTGGTCGCCATTGCTAGCGTTCGACTGAGCGTGGTTGCCACGTGGCATGTGCGTTAATTGGAACGAATTGCAATAATTAGCTTGCGCTACTGCGAGGCAACCGCGGAGTTGAAACGGCTACCAGGAGTGCGGTTGCCCCTCGTTACACTCCTGGTATAGGAAAAATTGTGCCGCGTAAATAATCTAACCTAATGTAAATAATTAACGTTTGACTACTTAGGAATGGCCTGCAAAGATTCTGACTACACCGTCGTGATCGCTATCATGCACTATCCTCACCGTACAATTTTGGTGCTGAAACTCACCTTGATGGTGGAGATATGAGCGCTTTTCTCTCGCCGTTGGCCGCCATTGCTCGAGCGCTCTCTTCGACTTCCGGTGGCAGTACCGTTCTTAGGAAAGGCACACGACGATTCTGACCACACAGCCGTCATCGCTGTCGTTAACTGACACTTACATGCCAAAACTCACCGTGCTGGCTAAGTTGTGAGTGCTGTCTTGTCTTCCTTTTGGTCGCCATTGGTCGCGATCGACGGAGCCACGTGGCATGTGCGTTAATTGGAACGAATTGCAATAATTTAGCTTCGCTACGGCGAGGCAACCGCGGCGTTGCAACGGCTACCAGGAGTGCGGTTGCCCCTCGCTAATAATGCAAATATAAACAAATAAAAAACCTCCCAGCCCGCAGGAAGGACCTACAAAGGTTCTGACTAAATCTTCATGATCACTATCGTGCAGTGACCCAACCGTACAATTTCGTTGCTGAAATTCATCTTGGTAGTGGAGTTGTGAGTGCTTTTGTCTTCCCTTCAGCCGCCATTGCTCGAGCGCTCTCTTCAACTTTCAAAGTTTCATTGCCACAAAGACTAGGACCCAGCGAGTTGCAACCGGTTGCATCGCGGCTACCAGGAGTGCGGTTGCCCCTCGTTATTACACTCCTGGTATAGGAAAAATTGTGCCGCGTAAATAAATAATTAATTAATATAATATAATGTTTGAGTACTTAGGATTGGCCTACATAGATTCTGACTACACCGCCGTGATCGCTATCAAGCACTGACCTGAATGATAAAAGTTGGTGCTGAAACTCACCTTGGTGGCTGAGATATGAGCGCTTTTGTCTCGCCGTTGGCCGCCATTGCTCGAGCGCTCTCTTCGACTTCCGGTGGCAGTACCGTTCTCAGGAAGGCACACGAAGATTCTGACCACACGGCCGTGATCGCTGTCGTTCACTGACACTTACATGCCAAAACTCACCGTGCTTGCAAAGTCGTAAGTGCTGTAATAATGTCTTGTCTTCCTTTTGGCCGCCATTGCTCGAGCGCTCGCGATCGACTGAGCGTGGTTGCCACGTGGAATGTGCGTTAATTGGAACGAATTGCAATAATTAGCTTGCGCTACGGCGAGGCAACGCGGGGTTGCAACGGCTTGCGCTACGGCGAGGCAACGCGGGGTTGCAACGGCTACCAGGAGTGCGGTTGCCCCTCGTCAACAAAGCAGAAATAAACACATTAAATAATGTTTGAGTACTTAGGCTTGGCCTACAGAAATTCTGACTACACCGCCGTGATCACTATCATGCACTGACCTGAATGTAAAAAGTTGGTGTTGAAACTCACCTTGGTGGTGGAGATATGAGCCTGAGGCGTTTTTAGGGGCGTTGAAAGGCACATGAAGATTCAGACCACACGGCCATGATCGCTGTCGTTCACTGACGCCATAACTCACCGTGCTGGCAGTTGTGAGTTGCAATACCTATAGCTTGCGCTACCAGCGAGTTGCAACCGGTTGCATTGGCTGCTACCAGGAGTGCGGTTGCCCCTCGTCAACAAAGCAGAAATAAACATATTAAATAATGTTTGAGTACTTAGGCTTGGCCTACAGAAATTCTGACTACACCGCCAAGATCACTATCATGCACTTACCTGAATGTAAAAAGTTGGTGTTGAAACTCACCTTGGTGGTGGAGATATGAGCCTGGGGCGTTTTTCGGAAAGGCACACGAAGATTCAGACTACACGGCCGTGCGCTACCAGCGAGTTGCAACCGGTTGCATCGGCTGCTACCAGGAGTGCGGTTGCCCCTCGTCAACAAAGCAGAAATAAACATATTAAATAATGTTTGAGTACTTAGGCTTGGCCTACAGAAATTCTGACTACACCACCGTGATCACTATCATGCACTGACCTGAATGTAAAAAGTTGGTGTTGAAACTCACCTTGGTGGTGGAGATATGAGCCTGGGGCGTTTTTAGGAAAGGTTCAGACCACACGGCCGTGATCGCTGTCGTTCACTGACGCCATAACTCACCGTGCTGGCAGTTGTGAGTTGCAATACCTAGCTTGCGCTACCAGCGAGTTGCAACCGGTTGCAGCGGCTGCTACCAGGAGTGCGGTTGCCCCTCGATCTAAATAATCTAAATAAATAATCAAACCTCACAGCACGCAGGAAAGGTCTACAGAGATTCTGACTACACCGTTGTGATCGCTATCATGCAGTGACACTACCACACAATAATTGTGGTGAAACTCACCTTGGTGGTGGAGATACAAGAGCTTTTGTCGTGCCGTCGGCCGCCATTGCTCGATCGTTCTCTTCGATTTTCGTTGCCAGTTCAGATCTTACGAAGGGCCCACGAAGATTCTGACCACACGGCCGTGATCGCTGTCGTTCACTGACGCTTACATTCCAAAACTCCCCGTGCTGGCTAAGTTGTGAGTGCTGTCTTGTCTTCCTTTTGGTCGCCATTGCTCGCGATCGACTGAGCCACGTGGCATGTGCGTTAATTGGAACGAATTAGCTTCGCTACGGCGAGGCAACCGCGGCGTTGCAACGGCTACCAGGAGTGCGGTTGCCCCTCGTTACACTCCTGGTATAGAGAAAATTGTGCCGCGTAATGTAATATAATATAATGTAAATAATTCGTTCGAGTGATAGGAATGGCGTACGAAGATTCTGACTACACCTTCATGATCGCTATCATGCACTGTCCCAACCGTACAATTTTGGAGCTGAAACTCACCTTGGTGGTGGAGATGAGCGCTTTTGTCTCGCCGTGGCCGCCATTGCTCGAGCGCTCTCTTCGACTTCCGGTGGCAGTACCGTTCTTAGGAAAGGCACACGAAGATTCTGACCACACAGCCGTGATCGCTGTCGTTCACTGACGCTTACATGCCAAAACTCACCGTGCTGGCTAAGTTGTGAGTGCTGTCTTGTCTTCCTTTTGGTCGCCATTGCTCGCGATCGACTGAGCCACGTGGCATGTGCGTTAATTGGAACGAATTGCAACAATTAGCTTCGCTACGGCGAGGCGACCGCGGCGTTGCAATGGCTACCAGGAGTGCGGTTGCCCCTCGTTACACTCCTGGTAGAGGGAAAATTGTGCCGCGTAATGTAATCTAATCTAAACTAAATAATTAATGTTTGACTACTTGCGAATGGCCTGCAAAGATTCTGACTACACCGTCGTGATCGCTATCATGCACTGTCCTCACCGTACAATTTTGGTGCTGAAACTCACCTTGGTGCTGGAGATACAAGCGCTTTTGTCTCGCCGTGGCCGCCATTGCTCGAGCGCTCTCTCCGACTTCCGGTGGCAGTATCGTTCTTAGGAAAGGCACACGAAGATTCTGACCACACAGCCGTGATCGCTGTCGTTCACTGACGCTTACATGCCAAAACTCACCGTGCTGGCTAAGTTGTGAGTGCTGTACTATGATAATGTCTGTCTTCCTTTTGGCCACCATTGCTTGCGATCGACTGAGCGTGGTTGCCACGTGGCATGTGCGTTAATTGGAACTAACTTAGCCTGCGCTACGCGACTCGCAGCCGGCGTTTCAACGGCTACCAGGAGTGCGGTTGCCCCTCGTTACACTCCTGGTATAGGAAAAATTGTGCCGCGTAAATAATCTAAATAATCTAAATAATCTAAATAATTAAATAATCAAACCTCACAGCACGCAGGAAAGGTCTAAAGAGATTCTGACTACACCATCGTGATCGCTATCATGCAGTGACACAACCACACAATAATTGTGGCGAAACTCACCTTGGTGATGGAGATACAATCGCTTTTGTCGTGCCGTCGGCCGCCATTGCTCGATCGTTCTCTTCGACGTTGGTTGCCAGTACAGTCATACGAAGGGCCCACAAAGATTCTGACCACACAGCCGTAATCGCTGTTGTTCACTGACGGTTACATACCGAAACTCACCGTGCTGGCAAGGTTGTAAGTGCTGTTATAATTTCGTGTCTTCCCTTTGGTCGCCATTGCTAGCGTTCGACTGAGCGTGGTTGCCACGTGGCATGTGCGTTAATTGGAACGAATTGCAATAATTAGCTTGCGCTACTGCGAGGCAACCGCGGAGTTGCAACGGCTACCAGGAGTGCGGTTGCCCCTCGCTAATAAAGCAAATATAAACAAATAAAAAACCTCCCAGCCCGCAGGAAGGACCTACAAAGGTTCTGACTAAATCTTCATGATCACTATCGTGTAGTTACCCAACCGTACAATTTTGTTGCTGAAATTCATCTTGGTAGTCGAGTTGCGAGTGCTTTTGTCTTCCCTTCAGCTCCATTGCTTGAGCGCTCTCTTCAACTTTCAAAGTTTCATTGCCACAAAGACTATATATGACCACCCAGCGAGTTGCAACCGGTTGCATCGCGGCTACCAGGAGTGCGGTTGCCCCTCGTTAATTAAATAATGTTTGACTACTTCGGAATGGGCTACAAAGATTCTGACTACACCGTCGTGATCGCTATGATGCAGTGACATAAAATCAAATAATTGTGCTGAAACTCACCTTGGTGGTGGAAATATGAGCGCTTTTGTCTCGCCGTGGCCGCCATTGCTCGAGCGCTCTCTTCGACTTCCGGTGGCAGTACCGTTCTTAGGAAAGGCACACGAAGATTCTGACCACGCAGCCGTGATCACTGTCGTTCACTGACGCTTACATGCCAAAACTCACCGTGCTGGCTAAGTTGTGAGTGCTGTCTTGTCTTCCTTTTGGTCGCCATTGCTCGCGATCGACTGAGCCACGTGGCATGTGCGTTAATTGGAACGAATTGCAATAATTAGCTTCGCTACGGCGAGGCAACCGCGGCGTTGCAACGGCTACCAGGAGTGCGGTTGCCCCTCGATAGTACAAATTCATTTCATGGAATTTCTTATGAATCTAACCCTACTGTAGTTAATAGCATAAATATATGTATTGATAGTCCTGGTAAGTACATTCATAAATCAGACATGCAAAAACCCATAATCACTTTTTAGGGTGCCATCTCAATGTGCATTGCAAACAATACGTATCACATACCACCAGCACTGTGTCCCGGCAGTGCCAAAGACAAAAGCCTCATGTAGTTGTGTCAGAAATAGCATCAACTAAGGAAGCCTGAAGCATGTGAGGACAGACTTCTGCTGCTCAGTACAAAGTTCAACTCAAGCATATGCATGCACCTGCTGCTGAGTATAAACAAGGAATGATGTGATGCATCTTGGCACAACTTCATAAGTTCATATCAGCTCAGAATCATGCAGAGGACATGTCAGCTGGTTCACCCTTTATGACTGCAAAACATGTATTGAGACTTTCAGCTTCGTGATGTCAATATCCTTCGGAGGTTCTGTGTGAGCACACAGGGTGGGTCAGGGGGAGGTGGGACATTGTAATAACGCGCGACTACGGTATTTCCAGTGTGTGCTTCCCCAAGCTCTGAAATTCATGGCATAGTTAGCTCTCAGAGAAGAGGAAGAGTTTGAGCTGTTGACTGTACTGTACTGGCTCTGCCAACTCACCCAACCTGGTCAACCAAGCCAAATGTGGCACTGCATGTGCATTAAAAAAATTGCATTCCTGAGCGTTACTTGCTGAGCATGACTAACTATTGCCATATGCACAAACCATTATGGCAATATGTGGATGCAATCGGGGAGCAGCATGCAGCTGAGCATGTAACATAAACACCAGTCTCGGTCCCAGACCCAAACCAACCCCAGCGTGGATCGCTTCCAGTATCGCGCATGATATATACTGGAAGCAATCCACGCTCGGGTCTGGGGCCGAGACTACATAAACACATGCTAAACTTTCAAGTACATACATGACTCTAACCACGTGCACCCACTCATGCAGATCTAGCTAGCTAGCTAGCTAGATAGATAATTGCTGAAAGTATTGGCCATGAACAAGGTGAGGGAATTGTTGTCTAGGTCCATTTATGCAAACAATCAAACCTGGCTCTGACTGAACCCAGACATGGCTATGCTATGCTGCTGTGGCAGTGGTGAGATCGAGTGTTTCCGTGTCACAACAACTTACAACGAACGATCGATTGTACGAGTACGTGTGTGCACGTCGGCCAGCACTTCTATTGCGCGCGGCGGTGGCTGCATCAGACTGGGCGTGGCTAACAGAATCCACAGTCCGCGAAAATTATTTCTGCGAAATTTTGTAAAAGGCCAATCCGCGAAAATTTTGTCCCTCGAAAATTTGGCACTATACGGTAATACTGAGACAATAGGCATAATAGCAGTGTAGTGTATATAGCTATGGCTCTAGTGCCCAATACAGTACACAATTTTGTTCTTTCATGTGCAGGGCCTACTGCAGTCCGTGCTACCGGTTCAGAGTACCGAATTGGAACCAATTTCTGCCTTGATTTTGAAGGACCGCTGCAGCGAACGTCTGCCACCATAGACTGCCAGATTGTGCAGCGGAGTAGTAAGGACAATATCCCTGGTGCATTCCCAATACCCGATCACACATGGGACAGGGAGGGTATAATACTCTACTCTGCGATAGTACAAGACCCCAATCCACTACTGGAAATGGATTTCTTCATGGAGAACCCCTACCTGATGCCCGGACTTGTGGACCCTGCTCACTTCCCTCTAGCATTTCTAAAATACACTGGTTCTCTCAGATTCAACCATCTCTTTACTAATCTCTCTATGGCGGGCATGATGGCTGACGTCTATCCTGCCAACATTAGTGTCAGAGATGCTCAACGTCTGGTGTTTAACAACATTCTGGGCACCTGGACATGCACTGCTAACAACAGTCTGGGGGGAGAATCCTGCTCGTCTACAATCAGAGAGTGTGGTAAGGGATCCAGCCAACCTGACGTGAACTGAAGGTTATGGTACACACACCAAGTACTGAAGAGTGTATATATACAGAGTAGCTATGCACAGCAGTACACGTACAGAGCATGTAGAGTATAGTACAGAGTAAATAGTATACAAGTTATGACCTACCAAGAGATCGAGTAGTTGAAGGATGCTCCCTTTTTGCCCAGGAAATGGTGGTGAGGACATTAATTCTCTAGCTTTCTCTAGACACTGGACATACAGTCAAACCTCCGAACAAAGGACACTTTGGGAACAATATAAATTCAAGTCTTTTGTCCTTTGTAGAGAGGTTGTCCTCTTCTCGGAGGTTCAAAATGTATTAGAACCATAGGCAAACCAATTATTTGGCACCTTGAAAAGCGTCCTTTGTAGAGAGGTTTATTATATTGTGTCCCTATCTCGGAGGGTCCACTATCGGAGGTTTGACTGTAATTCGTTACTGATGGCTGGCTCCATCGCTGCGAGTTGTTCATTGCTGCATGTGTAGACTCTGTTAAATATGCATTCCAAAATGCTCTGTGAATTTTACATTGACTTGAAAATCTACCCACTTTTACCTACGCATATGCAGGTCCTCCTCCTGTCCTCCCTGGGTGCAGCGGACCTCTCTTCCCCGATGAAGATGCAACGGTTTTCGTGGGTTGTCCAGTGTATATTCGTGAAGGCACAAGAGTGACCCTGGATTGTGGTGTGATTTCAGGGCAAACACCGGAGATCTCCTACCAGTGGGTTCGTGACGACATGGAGGTCTCCACGGAGAGGACACTGACGGTCAACATAGAAGGGAATTACACTTGTGAAGTTACCAATTTGGATGGGGTGGACACACAGACAAGCATGGTTTTCTGTAAGTGTATGCACAGTAAAACAATAATTTGAATATATTATTTGTAGCTACGTATGACACTTACACTGAATAGAAAGGTATTACGATCACAGCATGCTAACTGACAACCTGGTTGTTGTTGAGTGTGTCAATCTGTCTCCCATTCCGTAAATCTGCTGCACTTGGTAAAAGTGTAAACAAGTGAGTCTTTAAAAGACTTGATGTGTCTCGGCACGACTTGCAATTGGTATCAGCTAGAATCATGCAGAGGACATGGCAGCTGCTTAACCCTTTATTATGACTGCTAGCTATGACAGCTTAAGTGAGCGTCAATATCCTTGGAGGTTCTGTGTGAGCAAGGGGTGGGTCAGGAATGTTCACCCAAAGGGTGAAAGCAGTATGGTCGTGTCTGTGCTTGATGTTTAGTCAACACCTTGGCCAATTCTTTCAGCACCTATCTATAGGCCTATAGCTAGCTAGCTAGAGCTGAGTGAGCTTTAGTATGCACTTGGGATGGCTGAGTGCAGCACACTGGATGGGTGAGTATTCATTGTCCTGAATTAAGTATTAGAGCTACGTAGCAGCAGTCTTGGTAAGAGGATTCATGAGCAGCCATGCAAACCCATAATCATTTTTGAAGATCTACTTGCAGGTTATAAATACGTTTGACACCCTATTAAGGGTGTAGAGCATGCATGCAGCACTTGCGCGGGCGCATTGCGAAAAGCGACGTACGTACCACGTACGTACCACGTACCACGTACGTACGTACGTACCACGTACCTACGCATCCAGCACTGTGTCTCGGCACTTCGGTGCCGAGACAAAAACATTAAGAATGTATGGAGATGTAGGGATAACAGAACTGCAAAAAGTAAGGAAACAAACAGGGATGATGGCATAAATAGTTCAGTATACAACCCCATCTTTCCGCATAATACATGTATAATGAGAAGGATATGTAGGGAGGGGGTTGTATAAAGCCCGTTCCCAATTACCGAGCGCCTGGGAACGAGGCTAGGGTTGTATACTGAATTGTTTCATGCCATCACCCCTACCTTGTTTCTACATTCTGTTATCCCTACATCTTTGTTTTTTACAATAAGTTTTGTTTACCTCATTTTTGTAGATAGCATTCACTCCGCACACAGTACACAATTTTTGAGTTCAAAGTTCATGAGTTCTGTGCACATGCGTACAAGTAAAGAAAATGACGTCACAAATGAAGCCATAGTTATTGAGTGGGCAGTTTTCAAGTGCCTCGTGAGACTTTGAAGTTGTGAAGTCGCCTCCGTCTTGCCTCAGGAGACTCCAATGCTAACAGCCATGAGTTGACTGACTTGTCCATTACCGCTGCGTTGCTGTCGTGCTCACAGATGTTCCGATTATTGCCAGTGTGTTTTAGTTCGTTAGGTTCATCAGATGTACTCATGGTTATATAGATCGTGTGCCTAAATGGGCATGGTTACAAGTGGAAGTGTTGCCACGAGCGCTGGTGTCAACATTCTGATGAAGTCATGTCTTTGTGAACGGCAAGTTTGTACAGTGACAGGATTGTGAGCTGGCTGTTAAATGCTACCATGGGCCGCATCTAAAATCGCTACAGTATGACATGTATTGCTAGTAGCTTTACAACGTACGCGAGCCACCAAGCGATCCGGCTGGCAGTACTGGAGCCAACTAGAGGTCCACGTGTACATTACTGCTATTCTAGAAGTTAATTAGTAACTTCTAGTAATAGGAAGATATGCACTAGCTACTTACTGTTTAGTCTCGGTACCAGACCGTGTACGAGGGTCTGGTACCGAGACTACTGGCTAATAGTTACAGTGCTTCCACTTTCACAGACCTCCCTACAACTGAGCGACCTACTACCACAACAGGGACGACACCTCCCGATCCCATCACCACACAGCCCCCCACCACCCCAACACAGCCCCCCACACCCCCCACCGGTCCACTTACGGTCTCCTTTTCCGGCAACACTCCGCGTGTGGTGCAGGACACTGTTACTGTGCAAGTTTTTACCAACAAGCCAGCATCTGCAACGTGCCGCCTGGGGCGAGTTGCAACAATGCCATGTAAACACATTATAGCAGCTACCATAGTCGCGCATTACTAGGTGCAGATTCGCTGCTAGGCACAGGTTTAACTCAACTCTCCTCCCAGCTACTTGCTGTTAGGCACTGCAGAAACTCTGCCATTTTCGATCCTATGGAAGATGCACTTCCTATTCGAGGAATGCCATTCGAAATTAAGCACATCTTGTTATAATAATATTATTATAGGTGCATATTTCTTTATAAGTGCATGCACCTAAATAATGTGTGACTACAGTATTCTGTCAGTTGTTTTACTATTATTTTGCTACACTCTTGACCGTTTGACTGCGCTGTATTTGACCGCTTGACCGCCGATAGTATACGGAAGAACGCGTAGCGATACCACCCTTTCCTTAGTAACCGGGGTCAAGATTCGCCGATAAGCCCGGTCGTAGCTCTGATTACGGCGTCTATGGGAGTGTCACCCCCTTGATATATTTTGGTCCTCTAAGATGGCAGCTTCCGGGAAATGCCACGTACGGGCAACGTGACGTAATTGCAAGGGGTCTAGCTAGCTATCCTGATAAGGAAGTTGTTGGCCTTATAGCTGTAGCTGTACTGTGGAGTAACCTTAGCATCAACACTCCTGCAGGTCCCCCGGGTAGCACGACCGTGTTTGAGAACGTCCCCCCTAATACCTACACTCTGCGCGTGACTGCAGCGACAGGCGTAGAGGAAGCACAGGTGGACTGGAAGGTGTATGTCCCCGCCAGACCCACCATCTGCAGTGTGAATCTCATTAATTTTGGCATGCATGTGAATGGTACTCGTACAACTGTGGAATTCCAGGGGGTGGGGCCTACATCTGAGTTCTCATGCCGAATGGACAGAGGGCAGTTTGATACCTGTGAGTTCTTCTGTATTGCCCGAGTGCACTAACTAACCCTGTAATGCACAAAAACTGGTATCTAAAGTATTTAGTGTCACTCACTGACCCGAAACAGCCATTGGTCTTTGCATTCTGCGATTTGATGTTCATGTTCACATCAGTTGAGGAACCACGTAGGAAGATACAACAGGGAGACAACTTAGCATCCAGAAGGACGCACAGAGCTACCAAAGCTTCCTTCTCCACACTGTCAGCACAAAATCACTGAGGCATAGATTATTCAAATTGCACACAAAACCATCTGTAGACTCACGTGACCCTCAACAATTCAGACACCCCAAAAGTCGATAACATGACTCAAGCATTCCTATTTGCATCCAGTATACAAAGAATATATTGTCTAGCAATCTCAGCTGAATTCAAATTGACTTTGGTCAATTAGGTTATAGCTACATTAATATCAAACCTCATACCCAGGCTTTCAAAAGAAAAGCATGGGAGGATATATAGGTTACCCTGACCATGTGCAGCTTGTCCAATTTTGTCCTCCGCCTATAGCTAACTACATGTTGCAGTGCAGGTTTAGTGGTGACTATGGTATGGTATTGATCCCTAGACCTATAGGTGCACTACTTCAACTCTCAGCTGTTCACCTTCAGAAGAGTGTGTCATCTTCTCTTCTCACTGTCATATTAATTTTGTCTTTTTGTCGCAATTCTTTTATGTGCTGGAAATGGGTACATGATTACTGGTCCTCTCCGTGCAGGTGTTAGCCCACTGTCCTTCTCTGGGCTGAGTCCAGGTGACCATCGGCTCAGGATCTTGCCTCGAGGATGCACGGAGATACAGGGCCAGACTTTCCGCTTTACTGTTTGATACCCTTATGCCATATTTGGCTTACTGTGTTAGCTAGCTAGCTAGCTAGCTACTATGCACTAGCATGACATAGTTTTGCAACTGCAATCTGACTGTTGTTAATACGCTGCATCATGCACTTATTAATTTGTGGAATTGTAATCAAAGATACCAGTAGTTCATAGGACTCCTGACCTTAGTGGTTGATGCATGTTACTGCATGTGGACAACCTTACAAAACTGAGAATAGGTATGACTGTGTATAATCATTTTAAGAGCACAACAGGGAGACAACTTAGCATCCAGAAGGACGCACAGAGCTACCAAAGCTTCCTTCTCCACACTGTCAGCACAAAATCACTGAGGCATAGATTATTCAAATTGCACACAAAACCATCTGTAGACTCACGTGACCCTCAACAATTCAGACGCCCCAAAAGTCGATAACATGACTCAAGCATTCCTATTTGCATCCAGTACATGTATACAAAGATTATTGTCTAGCAATCTCAGCTGAATTCAAATTCACCTCATACAGCATGCATGTGCAGTCATAATTATACAACAGATTGAAGGTACGTACTTACGTCAGCTAACAGGTTTCTATATATGGAGATCTTAACTCTATAGCGCTTGATGGTCTTGTTAACGTTCCCCCCCCCCCCCCCCCCCCCCCCCCCCCCCCATAGCCTTGTTCCCAGGCCTCGATCTGCCCAGCTGTTATTGTGCAAGTGATGGACGCTCGGCAGGGCCTGGGAACAAAGCTACATTCATGATAATTATAACTATTATCTCCACAAAATGTTCATTACCACAAACATGCAAACAAAACATACAAAACAGTGACAATACAGTAACAAAGTTGGGTGTCCCGAAGTGGCAGTGGGCAGTGACAACACAAAAACCATGACAGTGAAGTTCGCAGACTGAAGTGAACCGCCATGAACAGTGAACACACATACACACACGTACACGTACACGCACACACATACACACACACACGTACACACAAGCTTAGTAGTTTACAATACACAGAGTGACTTATGAAGTGATTGTTTGCCGGGTGCAAAACAAGACATTCAAGTTGATTGTCGGCTAGTGCACGGCTTGTCTGTAGAACAGCACATATGCCGCCTTGCTTTTGATCGTGGAGGTCGGGCTGAACGTGGGACAGATGTACACACTGTGTGTGTGTGTGTGTGTGTGCGTGTGTGTGTGTGTGTACGTGTGTGTGTGTGTACATGTGTGTGTGTGTGTGTGCAGTGAGAGTGGAAGAAGTCACATGACTGCCACTGGTAGTCACACAGCTGCCATAGAAGCTAACATGATGGGGTGCCATGGCTACATCACCTCTGGCACAATAATACACTGCACAATAGATGGTATCTTATTGGTTTACCTAGCATAATCATTAAAACACAGCCATCTGACCCTTTGAAATTCAATCTGCTTGTACTGAAGTAAGTCTATTCTATTAAAAGATATAAAACACTCCATATTTAGAGATACTATATTTAGAAGGTAGTGAATTGGTTGTCTGTGTGCACAGTTGCAGTGCCCAGCCAACTGATGAGCTCCTGTCCTCTAACCTAACGAGCTATGAAACTATTTTGTGGGTGAGGTGTTGACATTGCAGAAATAGGATTCACTGAGCAGCGATTAGGATAAGACAATCTGTTTGAATGTGAATACAGTGTCACAGGCTTATTCTGGTTCCAGCTAGCTTCATTCCCAGGCCATCTCCCGCTCCGTTTTTACCTTAGCTGCATACGTGACCTTTGAATCACGTCTGTGGCTAATAGCGGAGCTGGAGCCGGCCTGGGAACGAGGCTAGGTTCCAGCGTTGACCCACGTAACCTAGCCTCGTCCCTCCTCCTTACTTTTCATTGCTGCACAGGGCAGGGAACGAGGCTAAAACAAACCCACCTGCGTAACGAGCTGGTCATTAACTACACTGAGTCCCAGCCAAGCTGAAACAGCTGTGTGCAGCTGCAGTCATTTGAACCTGAAACAGTGCCTATCCCCTTAATATTGCTGCGGTAATCGCACATTTTGCACACTATATTAAGCTATGTTCCTGCAGGAAGAAAATGAGCACCTACATTTGTAATAACGAGGTGGGAACAAGACTATCCCAGATGAGACAAGCAGCCCGTTTACACTACAGACCGAGAAGGGCGGATTCGTTCCAGTTCAACCCTGGGAGGTGCGTTTATACTATGGTGCGGACGCTGTCCTGAATAATTGCTGGCTAGTCCCGCGTACAAATTATTATTGCCTTGTGTAGGAAGAACAGTACCGTCTATTGCACAACCTACTTCCCCCTGACATGGTCTACACAGTCCTAATAATTATGGTCAAAGAATGATTGCTATCTTGTATGTACACTGTGTGTATGTCACACACTGTGTGTGTGCACCTGTGTGTACACACATGATGTCACACAATAACAGCACAGAGGTCAGAGGTCAAAGATGGGTCCTCTCCGCTATACTTGTGCGTACTACACAAATGCAGCCTTGTTCCCAGGCTCTCTCCTATCCAATGAAAATTGGAAGTGACAGGCCAGGGAAGGAGGCTAACTAACAGATACCGTAACAGAAGCACCCAAAATAGGACACAGGCAGACCAAGTTTGACCAATCAGAGGGCTGCATTTGGCACCCAGACAGGAAGTGGAAGTACTTAGTATACTAGCCTCATTCCCAGGCTCCTCCCTCTGCGCGCGCTGACTTTCTTCACCGCGTGCAGAGGGGGGAGCCTGGGAACGAGGCTAACAGTATACATCATGGCAGCTAACTCACTTGTTGTCACTGATGGTGTACCAGTCGTCCGTGGTGTGGTGCCTGTACGTGGCCGTGTAGTGCCCCCAAGACCTGTCGCCACAGTGATCAACCATGGCGTAGAGCTCGTAGCAACAATGCTGAGGCTGAGGCTCCCGTAGATACTCATTCGCTGTGTGTGTGTGTGTGAGTGTGTGTGCATTTGTGATGTAAGGTGTGTGTGTGTTTGTGTGTGTGTGATGTAAGGTGTGTGTGTGTTTGTGTGTGTGTGTGATGTAAGGTGTGTGTGGTGTGTCATACTGCTAACTAAGCACTCAAAAAGTGGAACACTGTTCCGTTCCACTTTACGCAGGCCCGGGAATGAGGCTGCCTCTACACTAGAGGAACATGTTCCCACGTTACGTACCAACTTCATCAGTGAGGAACTCGGTGATGTTCAGGTGGCAGGGGATCTGCACAGTTGCTTCCAGCTTCGTCTGAGACGGCCCAAAGAAGCGCTTCAGGTCTGAACACATACCGAGTTAAGGAAAGAACGACCCACAGGATTTCCTATGATTATGTTATTGTGTATCAGTGGAGGAGGAACTGATATGGCAGCAATCACAAGGGTCGGGACCATGGGCCGGCAGTTCACATCAGCTTTATGGATAAACTTAGCCTCGTTCCCAGGCCACGTGCTGGGAATGAGGCTAGGATAAACTATGTGAGACGGATAAACATGTGAGGGTCAAAGGGTCTGTTGACATTGTACTGCAAGTGCTTATGTTTTGCTTCATTGCAGCAGAACCTCAACCTTAGAGTATGTATCAAGAATGGTAGCCTCATTCCCAGGCTGTTCCCACCGCCAGTATTTCATCGCTTCCAGTATGAAATACGGCGGGGGAAGGCCTGGGAGATCCTGTCACGTGTGGTGCCATCACATGGTAGACACATAGTCTCGTTCCCAGACCATTTTTCCCCTCCCCCCTCCGTAATTCATACTGGAAGCGATGAAATACTGGCGGTTGATACGGCCTGGGAACGAGGCTACAAGAATGGGGGAGACCCTGCTACAAACATCAGCTAATGTACAACCTCAAATGCAATGTGGGAAAGCAAGGAGTGTCGGTACCCCGTGTGTGCATGTGCGGCAAGGGGCAGAGTGATCGTTTTGTCAGTCAGTATGTCTGTATGCCCGTCTGTTTGTGGATACGGGTGAAATAGGAAAGCCTGCACTCTGCTGCACTCTTATTACACAAGTTACAGTTGAAAAACAACTTGTATGTACCTCACAAATGATAAGAGCTGTGAAACGTTTTTCGCTCTTTGTCCAAATTATCAAACAATTAAAACACCACCTCGATTTCAAGATGACATGTTTACGGTAGGCCAAAAGTATTCGATATCATAAAGCACAGCCAGTCCGCACATCGAACGTTGCTGCACACAACGCACTGTGTAGGTGCTCCACTGTACAGTTCCAAAGTGTCTCTCATCTTAGTTACGTCAAGGTAGTGCAAAAGTTAGGGTAATTAAGGTGTGGTTACTATAGCCAATGGGTTTTCAAAACCACTACTGCATAGATCCTCTACTGGGTACTTCTTGTTTCCATAGCAACAGAAATGACAGTAGTATAAGTCTCTCTCAGGGAGGGCCCGCTGGATTGTCTTTGACCATAACACTACAGAGTTTGGGAATTCAATGGATCATATTGTAGCTAGTGGGGGTGGATACGGAGGACAAGGATGGGAGGGGCACGCTGGATGGAGAGTGACTTGGAGTACCGCTGGAAGTTCAGGCAACCATTGCAAAACTGTGTGTGAGTGATTGTGTGTGTGTGTGTGTGTGTGTAACAGGTGGAAGGTTTGAAGGTTTATATGGGGAGGGTAGACTGGGAGCAAAAGTAGGAGGAAGGGAACAGGAGGGTAAAAGGGGAGGGGGGACACAGGGAAGGGATTACATGTAGTTCGACTCACTGGTTTGTTGTTTCCATCGAGCACCTCCTTCACGTTGAATGTCCTGAAGCAGTCCATCAAATCCACAACACTTTTGTTGGTGGTGCCCTGTGAAGATCAATAATGAGGTGAGAGGGGGGTTGGGAGGAGTGGGGGAGAGGGAGGGTGGTGTGAAGGGAGGTGAGGGAATTAGGAGGACAGGGAGAGGAGAAGGTTTGGAGGAGAGGATTTGGAGGAGGGGGAGGAGGAGGAGGAGCGGTGGGAAGTGAGGAGGGAGGAGGAAAGAGGGCAAAAAGTATTGTGTGTATAGTTGAAAATAACAGCTGGCCATTGATGACCACCCACAATCAATCCATGACTGCACGCAGGTCATATCAACCTAATTGGCCAGCCAAAATCTGAATTCTTATCTGAACACTGAGTTAGTGTTTTAGGGTGGGGACGACAGCAATGTTAAGAACGTGCTGCACTCACTTCTGGAAAGGGCAGAGCCAGGTCCCAGATGGGGTCAAAGGTTGTGGAAGTGTAGCCACAGGAGCCACACTTGAGTGAGCTCAGGAGCTGCCCCATAAAGAGATGGGCAAGGGGCGTGTCCTCCATGTACATCGTATTGTTCCACAATAGCTTACCCATCTCCCTGACACTGCAGGAGGAACATGATTGCATCTTTTGTCTAAATGATTCCAGACACACACAAGTGTACCATAAGTGGGGACCGATATTTATGTGAAGGGTTTGTTCAACCCTGACCACACCTTTCCGTAGGTGACACCAATTAACTATATAATTATTATAGTGCGTAGAAGGTTACCTGAATTTGTCAATTGCGTCTTCGCTGATCCACGGGCGCCTTCTTGAGATCCTCCCCTCAAAGGCCAGCCACTCATCCTGCAGATAACCAAGAAGGAAGCGCAGAAACTCCTGGGCGTCGTGCTGGTCAGTGCCACAGAACTCCGGGTGGAGGTTTGCAATGGACATCTTCAGATCGCGGGGGTAGAGCGAGCTGCTGATGACTCGCTTGGAGGGGAACCACATATGCATCATCAACTTCACATAGTCTGTGGGAGGGGAGAGAGTGGGGGAGGGGGGAAGGGGGAGGGGGGAAGGGGGAGGATGGGAGGTGGATGAGCAGGGGAGGCTCTGGAGTTGTGTAGGCTGGTAGATTGCGGTCACTGTATTGGAGTTAACTTTTATGAAGTATTACCATTTTTACATAATGGTCTACACACGTACTATGGTAACCACACCGTTAGTGGGATTGTGATAGTCTGGTTCCCAGACCTTACGAGAAATGGCCTGGCATCTTCCACGGCTTCAACTGCTACACACACTACGCCAGAAACCACACTGTGAGGATTGAGTTGCAGCGGGGAGCGAGATCAGTATGCCGCTACGTGCAATAACTATAGTGCAGTACATTTCCGAGTTTCGAAGGCAAATTGTATATTAACGATTAAGTCATTGTACAGTGTACAGTGTAAGGTAATTCGTAATTCGTAATACGGTTCTATTCCTACGCAAGATCAAACTTGCAGTTTGCAAACATTCAATTCCTACGTATGTATTCCATGTGATGACATTAAGTACAACTGTAACAGAAAACCAGTGAACCAGTTCATGGTGCAACTGTACCAGAGAACCAGTTCATGGTGCAGCTGTACCAGAGAACCAGTTCATGGTGCAACTGTACCAGAGAACCAGTTCATGGTGCAGCTGTACCAGAGAACCAGCTCATGGTGCAACTGTACCAGAGAACCAGTTCATGGTGCAACTGTACCAGAGAACCAGTTCATGGTGCAGCTGTACCAGTGAACCAGTTCATGGTGCAACTGTACCAGAGAACCAGTTCATGGTGCAACTGTACCAGAGAACCAGTTCATGGTGCAGCTGTACCAGTGAACCAGTTCATGGTGCAACTGTACCAGAGAACCAGTTCATGGTGCAGCTGTACCAGAGGACCAGTTCATGGTGCAACTGTACCAGAGAACCAGTTCATGGTGCAACTGTACCAGAGAACCAGTTCATGGTGCAGCTGTACCAGAGAACCAGTTCATGGTGCAACTGTACCAGGGAACCAGCTCATGGTACCCACAGTGTGGGAGAGGTATATTACTGTAAGCTACCAACTTACGTCCGGTGAGTACTCCCGTTTTCCCCCTATTGAGGAACAGCTCTGTCATCTCGGGGGTGTGCCCCAGGCACTGCAACATACAGTTCATGTAGCAGGTGTTCCCTAGGTTATAGATGCCCACGACTCCACCCTTGGCCCCCCAGATTGAGAGAGAGGAGGACATCTTTGAGGAGGAGGAGGATTCTGGGGAGGAAGGGGGAGGGAGGGATGAAGAGAGAAGAAAGAGAGGGGAGGGGGAGGAAGGGAAGAGGGAGAGGGGGGAGGGAGGTGGAAGGGAGGGATGAGAATGAAGGGAGAGGGTGGGAGGAAGAGGGGGAGGGAGGAGGGAAGGAGGATGGGGAGGGAGGAAGGGGAGGGAGGAAGAGGGGTATATATATGAGGTAGCGAGCTAGGAGAGAAACTTTAGTGAGCAATGTCTGATAACGGTGCTAACCCGAAAGAGAAGGACAACTTTGCATGACATGACACAGCTGAGCAAAATGTACCAGGACCAAGCTCAACAGCTGATAGGCCCATTGTATGTGTTACCACATGCTCTTCTCATGCTGTCTCACCAGCCGTACTGTGCTGCAGCCGTTCAGCAAACCATGCAGCGGTGAACGTGGTCAGACTCGGACTCGGAGGCCTCAATCCCACAGGATTCTGCCATTCTGTGCTCCACGGTGCCCCAGGATAGATCCCCTCAGTAGTAACACCAACATGTCCTGTCTGAGAGGCTGGAGTTGGACCCCACTGCCAACTCAGCACTGGGCTGGATATCCCAGAAGTGGATGCGGTCTTGGCAGCCACTGCCTTTGCCTTTACAGCCACCGCTGTTGCCTTGGCAACGTGTCCACTGTTACCTGTGATTCAAGACAGGACAGTGTGACGACAAGCAGAATTAACAACAAATACATGCAGACACAAAGCATTGCTTTACCCCTCCTGTGTAGCTGTGCATGGACAAAAAATGCTTCAGCTACTGTGTTGACAGACTTCACGCTCAATGCAATAAAATAATCTTATACTGGAACGCTTCTGTACCAGGCTGGTACAAGTCAAAGGAGCTATTTTCACAATTATTACTTTCAGCTACTTCCAACTATTGGTTTCTTGGCTCCGCCCTTTTGAAATTGCACCTAATCTTTCTGATAGTTATTACACATCAAAGATTGGTAAATAGGTGCATCGGCTAGGCTGGTTTTACCCTGGGACCACACTTCAAAAATATAGCAAGATCGAGGCTGTGAATGGTGGGGGTAAAGATTACAGCAATCAGGAAGCAACTGCTATTGCACTCCAGCAATGGATTACAGCAACACCTATACAAGCAGTATTAGCTACATCTAATGGTAGGCAAGCGTAGCCTTGTTCCCAGGCCCGTGCCATTTTCGTTGGCATGAAGAACGCCCTTCTAAGTCTTCCACTGCCGCATTTGCATGCAACAGGGGGTAACGTTGCTTGTCATCACAATATTAATGTCACAGACGTGCATACCATGAGTGTGTATGTATGTGAGCATACCTGTGCTCCAGTTCAGGCTGCTCTGCACTCCACTGTTCTCCTTCCTCGGGAGGGCAGGGCTTGGCCTTCCGGAGCCACATGAGGATGAGTCACTGACCCTCCTCAAAGCACCTATCTTGATACTCCCGCTGGCAGCCAGTGACGCTGGGGAGTTGCTCTTCGCTGGCCTCTGGCTCTGAGGAGGCAGAGGAGGCAATGACTTTGGGGTACTGGACGAAGCCACGGGCTTGACCATCACAGGTCCAGATACCCTCTGCTTCTCCTGTCTTTCCTTCGTCCTCCGTTCACGGGATGGGCTGCGGGGCACCATCTCCTTCCTTTCCTTTGTCCTCCGTTCACGGGATGGGCTGCGGGGCACCGTCTCCTTCCTTTCCTTTGTCCTCCGTTCACGGGATGGGCTGCGGGGCACCGTCTCCTCCCTTTCCTTCGTCATCCATTCACGTGACGGGCTGCGGGGCACTGTCTTCACAGGAGACATCACATCAGTTTTCACCCCCTTTGGTGCCATCGCCTTCTGGCCAGTGAAATCCACATCAGTTTTCGCCTCCTTTGGCTTCTGATCCGTCAGATCCTTCAGATTCTTAGTCTTCTGAGTGCACACCGAAGGGAGCACGTATGCAGGAGGGGACTTCCTCTTGGGAAGCAGAACCCCTGGCTGGGCTGCTGACATCCTTGGTCCTGAAAAAGAAGCGCTCCGCTTTCTAGGAATCTTCCCACTTCGAGGATCCTTCTTGGGAGTTGACGTCAAGCTACTGACAAGGGAATTGCTCCTCTCCCTCCTGACAGTGGATGGGGATCCATTCAAATGGTCCTTCACTGCAGGGGAGTCCATTGACCCTCGTCTGGAAGGTCGAGGGCTACTGCTTTGGACAGCATTGTGGGCTGTCTGAGAGACACCTGTGTTCTTCTGGCTGTTTGCAGCAGGGGAAGAAATGCAACTCTGCTTCCCTGTAAGTGTGGTTCCTGCTGATGACAAAAGTGAACAATCATAATTTCCACATATTCTTGAAAATTAAATTATGCTACATGCACTCACTGGATGTTATTAGACTGTGGTATGCATAGTGTGCTTTGATCTTTTGAACTTAGTGAGGTTTCTAAAATCCATTATACACCTCATCGTATTTCATACAGAGAAACTGAAAGATACAACCCTAAGCTGGTTATTGCAGTCGAGCAGGTCTCTTAGCTGTTTAGAGACCTTCGGGATGCATCTATAATCACCTCAGGCTTCACCCTCGCTAATTATAGGTAGCATCCCTCAGGTCTCTAAAACAGCTAAGAGACCTGCTCGAGTGCATATTTCACGACAGAATATAAGAATGGATCCATCCGGCTATCCACTTACACTTTACACAGCAACTGTGTCACAAACTACAAAGCAGTGAATCTGAAGAAGATGACTACATTTGTTGGCTCACCAGAAGGTATCTTGATCTTCGAAGGAAGAACACCAGTGCTGGGAGGTGGGTGTGGGGGCTTGCTCGCACCTCCACTCTCCTGGGGTCGGACAATCACAGAAATGGGCACAGTGGGACGAACAGGGACAGACTTCTGAGAGGAGAGAGAAGTCCCACTTGGCGACACATTCCTCTGGATTGGAATCACTCCACTTACCACATTGTTGTTGCTGTTTGTATTTCCTGGCGAGGGATTTGGTCGATGAGGCCGAAACCGATTGGCCACGGACCTGCACGCCTTCCTGATCTTGGACTTCAGTCGTCGCAGAGGAGGCTTGGTGGGGGATTTAGGAGACTTTGGTTTCTTTTTGCGGATACGGACAGTCCGGATTCCTGAGAACAGTGGCATCTAGTCTCTCCACCACGTACACCAAACCTTCAACACCAAATCAGTCACTGTTTCAAAACCTCCCTGCAAAATACAAGAGAGGATGCCTCAATTCATTCCCAGACCATCCTATCAATACAAGAGAGGATGCCCGGATCACACCTAGTGCATTTGGCTATATATATTCACAACTGTGACTGCAGTCGATCAATGGTCAACAGCTATAAGTGTGGTCAGTGACCAAAGCTGCTCTGAAATAATGGTCGAGTTGCAGTGTGGAACGCAATCTGAGTGTGGCTATGTATGCACGGTCAAACCAGACAATGAGCGAAAATCATCATGGTCAACTGAAATTAGCTGGTCAAAGCTTTGATAGGGTTTAGCAATGCAGCTGAAGGCCAAATCAGCACAGCCTATCACAAATATCCACCCTGTCAACAGTATAACCTGAAAACCAGCAAAGCCAGCACGTGGTAAAAGAGCTGATCAAGACTCCGACTGTGATCACAGTCAGTCTGTGGGAGTGTCCACACTCAGAGTCTGGAAATGCGCAGACGCATCTTTGTAAGGTACATTGCAAGAGAATCTAGCAGTGGTACTGCATGTGTACACTGTACATTGCTAGACTCTCTTTGCAATGTACCTTACAAACACTCGAAGATGTCCTTTACAGATCATCAATGTTGATGGTCGGGAAAGGACATCTTCGAGTGTTTGTAAGGTACATTACAAGAGAATCTAGCAATGTACCGTGCATATTGATGATCTGTAAAAGGGCATTTTGGCAAGTGTTTTTAAGGTACATTGCAAGAGAATCTAGCAATGTACCGATGAGGAGATACATCTTCGAGTGTTTGTAAGGTACATTGCAAGAGAATCTAGCAATGTACAGCATATGTTGATGGTCAGGAAGGGACATTGTCGAGTGTTTGTAAGGTACACTTGCAAGAGAATCTAGCAATTAATGTACTGTGTATATTGATGGTCTGGAAAGGACATCTTCGAGTGTGTTGTAAGGACATCTTCGAGTGTTTGTAAGGTACATTGCAAGAGAATCTAGAAATGTACTGATGGCAGGAGTAATGTTGGAACATGACGGTGACAGTTACGGTTCAGTAGGAATATCGAATACAAGCGCATAATTATCTAGGTAAAGGGGGTGTGGCACCTTAACCGACACACAAATTACAATTCAACAGTGCGAGTACAAATCATAAACAAATTGTAAACGAAAAAACTCACTCCTGAGAATTCTTCGACGGCTTTTCTTGAAGCACACCTCTTCGCCTCAAAGCACTCGAACAGATTTACGCCCAAAGGGATTTGACAATGCTTCGCCGGAATCTCCGAACAATTTTGCGCACTCGACAACTCAAATGAACGATCAGAACTCGGCTTCGCAACACGAACTTCACCACGATCACAGCACGGCTCACACGAGAGAACGGCTATCTCCAAAATGAGGGATAGCGTCACCGTGGCCATGCTGAATGGTGTCCTACGTCCTCAGATCGAGCGTGCGTCGCTTCGTTACCATGGCAACCAGCGTAGTCGCGCTCGCGCAACCACCACTGTCTAGTCTGCAAGTTCAACACACGGACCTCCAGCTTTTGACACTGCATGCTATAAGGCCACTGCAAATTAGACTTTAGTTTCCCGTCCACCCCTTCCTGGAAACTCCATGCGGGCGGGCGGTCCATTTCCATTATCCATTACTGTGAATATCATTAGCTATAGTTTTAGTTTTAGTTAACTAAAACAACATTGGTGTGCGTGTGAGAAAGAGAAGGATTAATTTTCACAATTTAATTCCTTAGACAAAATGTCAGATGCCCACAAGGGTCATGATGTGGTCCATGCTCCCCGTGCCACCAGTCATCCAGCCGCTACTTCTATCCAAAGAACTGGGATGAAACTAAACGCACACACTTTGCCGCATATGTTATGAAACCTAAATCAAAGACCACTGACTGCGTATGCCGTGCATGCAATTATGACTTGGACAGTAACATTGGCAATTTTAATCATGTTGCACGATGGAAGAAACTCGTAGAGCTAAAAGTGGGCAATGACGCTCAATGTTCGGTAGACGGATGCACAAGTCACGGAGAAGTTTCTACGAAAATGTCCTTCGATGAGATTCCAACAGGTCTTCACATACGTGTATCAGCACCCACAACAACAATTTGCTCTTATCACTACCATTGTATTTACGCAATCAGTATGCAAAACGTGTGGAGTGAATGTAAAAATTGGCGAAAACAAACGGCAGTGCCCAAGTCCCCTATTGGTGGAGAAGTACTTAAGATCTACAGAATGATTCACTGGGGTTGTAACTAAGGGTGACAGAATATGTTCAAACTGTCATGCAAAAATCACACACTGGGCTAATAGGAAATCTTTGGCATTAACCCAACTGAAAGTGAGGAGCTTGGGGGGAGTGTTAGTTTAGACAGTGAACCTGACAACCTAATCACAGAGCTAAAGAGAAAAGCACAGGTAGCTACTAGAGAGTGGAACAGAACTTGCTTCTTTAACATCAACAGTTCTCCTTGCTGCCGATAACCACTTCCGATCTGAACAAGAATCGATCACAACCCGTAGTGCACGGTGGCTACTAAGGCAGCTTGAAGAGTCCTTAGGTGTTCATCTTAGCTCAATGTGCAAGCACAGAAAGCATGGAACAGTGCTGTATTGCACTGGAGGTGACCTACTAAATGCACTCTCATGTGCACTTGGGTCTGCTGCTTGTAACAATGATGATCAGGACACACTGGCAGCATCAACTAGCTAACCCATCTGGAACTAGAGGAGGCAGTAACGCTAGTAGGAGAGGAGATGAACAAAAACCTTCACCATCTGCTAGCATCTCAACCGATGGATGACACAGGAACCATTTGACTACTGCACAATAGACATCAACAAGCTGACAGAGTCCGCTAATCCACATGCAGTTATGGAAGCTGATCACTATCATGATGACAGCATCAAAAAGTATGGTGCAGAGACAAAAAGAATCTGACACACTATCTGAGCTACACAAAGAAGATGAGACAATTCTACTGCATGTGCACACTACTTTACTGCACAAACAACCAATGCTGCATGCCTGTTGTTAAGGTAGCATTATACCTTTACCGTTAGGGTACCTTTAACCGTCGGGGCCCCGACGGTTAAAGGTACCCTAACGGTAAAGGTATAATGCTACCTTAAAGCAAATGGTGGTTCAAGCGAACTCATAAAGATTCTCAACAGGCTAGGTGCAATTGCATCAGAAGACTCACACAGCAGACATGTGACATGTGTCTCCCTGGAGAGAGAGTCAGAGATCAAGAGTGAGCTCACACCAAATGCTTTCCGGGTTGCATCTATTGATAACGTTGATGTGCTATCAGCACATGCCTCAGCACATGCAGGCAAGGCAAACCCAGCAATATCTGGCACGGTGTGTAGAACCAAAGCCCAAGTCACTTGTCCAACTGCAATCTGACTCCATCATGCACCTACCATCTTCTGAGTCATCTAACAGGGATTGATTTTGTACTCCACTCACACAGACCAAGCAGCCTCTAACTCGTCCGAAAAAGACCAAGAGGCCACTCACAATCTCCCCCTTCATTCAGACCAGTCTCTCACTCAGTGCACCAAGATGTCTCTCAAAATAACCTTGCAGCACTAATGGACCAAGAATCCTCATGCTTGGCCCTATTGGGTTGGGAATCATCAGTGCACTACTCAATGGGTCAAGAGTGCTCTTCCTTGGCCTTGGAATCATCAGGATACTACTCAATTGACCAAGAACTCTCTTGCTTGAACTCATCAGCGTTAGGTTCTCAACTCTTCAATGAAGCACCCACTCACCCACTGGAGAGCGACTCGCATTCTCACCCACAAGAGACTTTCTCCCACAACTCTCACCCAGAGCAGAGTCACTCGTGCTTGTACCCACTGGAGGGTCACCAGCACTATCACCCAGAGCAGAGTCACTCACACTCGCACTCATGCACCCAGAGCAGAGTCACACTCACCCAGAGCAGAGTCACTCACACTCGCACTCCCACCCAGAGCAGAGTCACTCGTGCTTGCACCCACTGGAGGGTCACCAGCACTCTCACCCAGAGCAGAGTCACTGACACTCGCACTCTCACCTAGAGCAGAGTAGAGTCACTCACACTTGTAATCTCACCCAGAGCAGTGTCACTCACACTCGCACTCGCAGAGTCACTCGTGCTTGCACCCACTGGAGGGTCACTAGCACTCTCACCAGAGCAGAGTCACTCACACTCGCACTCTCACCCAGAGCAGAGTCACTCGTGCTTGCACCCACTGGAGGGTCACACTCGCACTCTCACCCAGAGCAGAGTCACTCACACTCGCACTCTCACCCAGAGCAGAGTCACTCACGTACACTCACACTCTCACCCAGAGCAGAGTCACTCGTGCTTGCACCCACTGGAGGGTCACCAGCACTCTCACCCAGAGCAGAGTCACTCACACTCGCACATGCAGGTACAGATTCTGGCTACATCATCCGTCTTCTCTCTTTTTAGGAGAGTACAATGAATATTGTAATACGGGAATAAAAATTACAGACAACTATAAAAATGATTGATACGAGTTACCTTCAGTGAAGAGCAGTGCGCTACAGGAGACAGAAAGAAGATCGACATGCAAACAAAGCACACAGTCCAAATGCACGAGCCTTTCTTACCATTAGCTAAGTGTTTTTGAGAGGTTAAGTACACCCCAGTGGAAAGAGAGATATGCCCAATATACATACTCCATGCAGAAGATGAAATGACGGCCTAGAGAAAGGTCAAATCTCCACAAATTTCATCCTCACTTTAAAGTTTCACCCTCACTTTCTGTGCTGGTGCAAGTGTTGTTTTAGTTTAGTTTAGTTATAGCTAGATAGTGTCTTCTGCAGAATGATTTAGTTATATACCCCGTTTACACGACACAAAACAACCGTGCTGGCTAGCCTCGTTCCCAGGCCTCCACCCCAGCTTTTGTCGCTTGCAGTACGAAAAGCGCTTTTCGTACTGCAAGCGACAAAAGCTGGGGGTGGAGGCCTGGGAACGAGGCTACGTGCTGGCATGTTTTCGAACACTATACGGTTCGGTTATCTATGGCCCGCATCGGGTATATTGGTGTCGTATAAACAAGGTATAAGAGCCAATTCACTGTTTTCATTACATAGAATTTACAGTCATGGTTAACTAAAAGAGACTGGCTGGTGCACCCCACTTTGAAGATAAATTTCTCAGTTCCTGTGGATATAGCTACAGATGGTGTTTTTGACGTGTGCCCATTCATGTTGCCTATTGCCATACCGTCCATACGTACTTTTCCGATTAAATTTTATCCACTTTGGGGATTTCTTATCCACCAATGAGATGCCAGAATTAGCCAATGAGAATGCATCGTGCAGCTTGCTCATCATGCTCACATGTACTGAAACGTGAAATGATGTAATCCTCTGTGGACAAGCAACCTCAAAAGAACTGTAGCTTGTTCCCGCATGTCTTAACAGACTTGAATGGAGTGTGGAATGATGGGTGGGCAGTTGATAACAAGAGTTGAGCCATATCTTTTCCTTTTGTAGTATGTCAGCTCATCACCTGCATGCCATGTACATGCGCAGAAGGGCCAGGTAAAGCATAGCCTCGTTCGGGGGGGGGGGGGGGGGGGGGGGGGGGGGGGTATGCTCTGCCAGGAGCTTATGAGCGCCTCGCTCTGCTTTGCCCCCTTTGTGTAATTTCTGAAATAACATGTATTTGAGCTAAACATGTCCCTTCAGTTGTGCTGGGTTTGCAGAATTTGCCGTCGTCCTTGGTGTTGACTTGAAGGTCAAAATTCGTTTTGTGCTAGCTATTGCTTATTATCCTGAAAGGAATTATAGTCAGCTTGAGTCCTTTGTTACAAGCTAGCATGCAGTTTTCAGCTGACCAGTGTCAGCATCATGCAGCTAGGGAGGAGCTAGGGTGCTACTAACAATAACGTCATTGCACTCCTACTGAAACTTGGGTGGGCGCTTGCTCCTGCTGGACTTCCAGTCCAAGTCCAAAGTACGTATGAGATCGCCATTCATAAAAAACACACACATAAAATATGTGAGTACAATGGAAACTGCTCCCTAAATGTCTGTCTATGATAGGACCCCTGGAAATGACTTGTTGGTCAGTTCACTTGGAGATATTCCATACTCCCGGCATGCTTGTTCTTGAGCAGATACAATCTCCTGGGCAACGTATGCTTGGGACATTTCTACCATGGACCAGCAGAACTGCACACCCTTGTCATACAGGTCCATGGCACGAGCTGCGTTCCCCCTAAACAGACAATGAGTTAAATCAGTAAAGGAGCTTTCCCTCTCCCTCCCTTAAGCCTTCTCCCCTCTCTCTGTCTTTCCTCTCTCACGAATAACCTCTTGTTAGAGTGGGAAGAGAGAAGGGAGGGACGAGGGAGTGTATAACGGAGGAAGGGAAGAAAGGAGGCATGGAGGAGAGTGGACAGCAAGGCTAGAAATGTAGTCAAGCAGATAATAGCAGGGAGAAACGTTATCTGTTGATAACATGTGACCTCATCACATGACTGCCACGCCCACCTCTGAAGTTCAACAGTGTCATAGGATTGCACACAGCTATCGTCCACAGAGATAGCATGATCATTGCAGAGATGGCCTTCCCAATGTCCTGACGATACACCAGGCTCAGGAGACTGGAGGGGAGGGAGGGGATAGGAATGTATTTGCAATGCATTGGTGCGTGTATATGCTGTGTGTATGTGTGTGTGTGGTGTGTGTGTGTGCATGTGTGTGTGGTGTGTGTGTGTGCATGTGTGTGTGTGAACGTGCGTGTCTGATGTGCACGTGTGTAGTTTACGTGCCCACACAAGGGAGAAATGCGTGAGGGGGTTATCTGGTTCCAGTGCGACTGCTTTGTTCAATACTTCCTCAGCTTTCTGGAGATTAGGGATCAGAGTTGAAAGGTCACACACCACATCTACACAGCCACACACGCTCACACGTGCATGTACGTAGCCTCGTTCCCAGGCCTCTGCCCCAGCTTTTGTCGCTTGCAGTATGAAAAGCGCAGAGAAGGCCTGGAAGGGTTTCGCACGTGATGTGTGCCGCCGCTTACGTCACGGATTCTGTTAATACATACTCATGGTATTCAACTTGCTATCGCCTGTTCCAGAGATGCTACAGAGACCAGACAAATTCCAGAGGAGAGGCAGGTCCAATACCTATACAACATACCTCGATTTCAAGCAAAACCGCTGAGAGATGGCTGCAATACAACGGTTATAATTTTGAAGCGCTTCTGACTGTTCACTCCGTGCAGTGAGCCATCGCTCTGGAAATACAACACTTGGAACTCAGCACTATTTCGAAGGTAAGACTTCTAGCTTGGATAAGGCGGTGTGGCTCTCTTCTGGACGTTGACTTGTCTCCGTATGCGATCGCAGCTACTGAACTAGTACATAGTGGTCTTGAACGGATGACGTTTTATGACGGTCGTGGCACGCATCACGTGCGAACCCTTCCAGGCCTTCTCCGCGGTTTTCGTACTGCAAGTGACAAAAGCTGGGGTGGAGGCCTGGGAACGAGGCTACATGTACGCACATGTACACACGCACACTCACACACACACACATATATTCACACACGCATGCACACACACACACACACACACATTCATTCACACATGCACACACACACACACACACACACACACACACACACACACACACTCTCTCTCTCTCTCTCTCTCTCTCACCAAGGCGTAGAGAACCAATCCGTCTACATAATTTGGGAAATTCTTCACAGCATCCTCAAACTTCTGTCACGCTGACTCCAGCATCTGCATGGACTGATGCATTCCTGCAATGAGTAGATGCCAGGCTATAGCTGGCATAGGGAGAGGTGGGGGCCATCTTGACAGCCTTCTCAAGATCTTCTACATCAGTAGCTAGCCTCTGAGGGTCCTCAGCCTCCAGACCAACCTGAGTGGAATGAGGGAGGAGAGAGGAGAGAGGAGGAGGTTGGAGGGGAGGCAGAGGAATGGAGGGGGAGACGAAGGGTCGGAAAGGAGAAGGAAGGGGAGACGGATGGACGGGAAGGAAGGGAGAGAGAGGGAAGGAGTGGGAGCAAGGGGAAATAGAGAGAGGGGAGGGAGGAGAGGGAGGCAGAGTCTGCAGGGTGTGATGACTTCATGATGGGGGTACAGTTGTTCTTACCCTAGCTCTGTGGATGAAAATGTCGGTACAGTTTGTGTCAATGGCGAGTGCTTTTCAAAGCAAGTCTTGCACTTTTCCATCTGAAACTGTCCAGCAAATATCCCAGCAGTGCATTGACATACATCTACAGGGGAGAAAAGCAGCGTGGTAGTCATGCAGTGTGGTAGCATGACTACCAACATGCAGAGTGGTAGTCAAGCGCGGTAGTCAAGCAGCGTGGTAGTCAAGCAGCGTAGTAGGCAAGTGTGGTAGTCAAGCGTGGTAGTCAAGCTGCGTAGTAGGAAAGCATGGTAGTCAAGCAGCGTAGTAGGCAAGCGTGGTAGTCAAGCGTGGTAGTCAAGCTGCGTAGTAGGAAAGTGTGGTAGTCAAGCGTGGTAGTCAACAAGCAGCGTGGTAGTCAAGCGTGGTAGTCAAGCAGCGTGGTAGTCATGCAGGGTTACGTATGTCAATGGACTGCTAAAGAAGGCAGAGATATTTGCAGGGTATGTTCCTCTAAAGGGGCATGGTACACCCCCTATTGCGACCAGGCAGCCCCATAAGGCCTACTTGCTCCTGGGGTATCCACCAGAGATTGAAAGAATACATGCAGAGCACACAATGGACACTGATTGAAAATAAGGATGAAGGTCAAAGCTCAACACCAGTGGGTGTGGTGTAGTACTGTGTGCCTGTGTATACCCCCTACCTCTACATACAAGCCTCTAGCTACATTGTACGCAGAATCAATGTTGCACGAAGATGTTGAAAGGGACATGATCTGTAACAAAACCACTCCACATGCACGCACACACACAAACACACACACACACACACACGTACACACTGAGACACAATCCTTGTGCACAAACCTCCTTTCGTAAATCCTGTGTGTTGATTACATCTTGAAGATCTTTCAAAGCCTTATCATCTTGTCTCCACAGAGCATACATTGTTCTCCTCAACAATAGAGCGTGAGGAACAAACATTGCATGACCTTGAGGGAAGAGGGGAGAGGAGAGGGGGGGAGAGACGGAGGGGAGTGGGGAGAGAAGGAGAGGGGAGAGGAGAGGGGAGGAAGAGACGAAAGGGAGGGGGGAGAGGGGAGGAAGACACGAAAGGGAGGGGGAGAGAGAAGGAGGAGAGGGGCAGGGTAAAGGTCCTGGAGAGGATGGGAGAGGGAAGAGTATGCAGGGGGAGAATGGAAAGGTAGGATGGAGGAGGGAGAGAGGGACGATGGGGGAGAGGGAGGACGGAGGGGGAGAGGGAGGATGGAGGGGGAGAGGGAGGATGGAGGGGGAGAGGGAGGATGGAGGGGGAGAGGGAGGATGGAGGGGGAGAGGGAGGATGGAGGGGGAGAGGAAGGATGGAGGGAGAAGGAAGGATGGAGGGGGAGAGGGAGGACGGAGGGGGAGAGGGAGGATGGAGGGGGAGAGGGAGGATGGAGGGGGAGAGGGAGGATGGAGGGGTAAGGACGGAGGGGTAGAGGGAAGGACAGAGGGGGAAATTCCTAGGAAGACCCTACCAGCAATGAGCTTCACAGCTTCAAAAGGTCAATTGAGGGATCACACATTACCATGTGCACATGTACCGCTTCCTCCCTTCCCATTGGCTGCATGGTCACTTACAAAGTGGCCACTCATGGTAGGTGGCAACAAGCCAAGCTCAATGGAGGGGGCAGCTGTGATTTCCTGTGTCTTTGAGGCAGTGTTGTTATCTGAAACTGAAATAGTTTAGTTAGGTAATTGTTTAGTTTAGTTTTAATTACTAAATCTCAAAAGGTATTCTATAGAAACGTTAGTTCGCAAACAAATTTTATTTTGCAATGTTTCGACAAGGACTATCAGTAAGCCTGAAGAAGATCACAAGAAGGTGATCGAAGCCCTTGGTTTCGATCACCGTCTTGTGATCTTCCTCAGGCTTACTGATAGTCTCGGTCCCAGACCCAAAGCCATCCCAGCACGGATTGCATCTAGTATCACGCGCGGGGAGGGAGGGGAGGGTCCGGTCAACTTGCTACATAAAAATTAGTCGACCGCAGAATTTCAGAGGGCTGAATTTGATTGGTTGATCGGCTAGTAATGACGTTTGGAATGTTCATGCCACACGCGCCATGACTAATTCATGCTAGTAAGCTAGCTAGCTGCTCAACAAAGTTGTCGCGACCGCGATTACAGCTGTATATTGCCAACTGGGGTTGATGGTCACTAGCTACGGTGAAGTCGGAACAGCTCGAAGTCGTGAGAGAGCTGCATGGTGAAAGGTCAAATTGATGCATGGTTTGAATTTTGTATGGATTCCGACGGGCAGGATGGAAAGTCGCTGTACTGGAGTACGAGTGGATGCCTGCCTCCTGCAGTGTCAGGGAGAGCTGATTGTCGTTGCAACGAACCCTCTGTAGGTGTTCATGTTACCAGGAGCACCGCTTCACAGCGCTCATGGCCTCCTTGATGTAGACCATGAACTCTTTGTGCTACCTGGAGTTGGCGTTTAGTGCCGAAAATCAGGGCGGAGTCATCGGCAGAAGGGTAAAGAACTGGGACATTCTTAGCCCGGAAGCAGTAGCAAGTGGAGAGAGAGAGATTTCAACACCAGGAATGCCTTGATGCTGTCTTTGTAGATGAGGCACACTAGAAATGGCGAGTTCTCCACTCTTCTACTTAAGCTTCCGCCCTCATCTTTGACACTAGCGTAGATGGTATCTTGCTGCAACTTGGCATAGGCCCTAGCTTAGAAGCTGTAGTCATACTCCGTAAGACAACTAACTGTTCAATACCCTTAGCTCCACTGTGCACTTTTGAGTATTCTCGCACCTACTTGAGTTGTAATCTTGCACTGGCCAATTACTATTCAGAATGACTGTGGCATGCTACATCCCATAATGTTCTTATGTAGCAAGTTCACCAGACCCTCCCCTCCCCGCGCGTGATACTGGAAGCGATCCGCGCTGGGGTTGGTTTGGGTCTGGGGCCGAGACTAGCTTATACTGAGAGAATGGCATACGTAGGTGGTATACGTATATATGTACAAAATGATTACGTAATACACTAGTAGAAATGAAATATCAGAATGCACGAAAAGGA
Source organism: Axinella damicornis (assembly GCA_963931865.1). Taxonomy (NCBI): domain Eukaryota; kingdom Metazoa; phylum Porifera; class Demospongiae; order Axinellida; family Axinellidae; genus Axinella; species Axinella damicornis. The sequence goes on along the minus strand of OZ007507.1, from coordinate 11,477,825 downwards.
ATATTATTTACCAAAGTGATGACCTGAGAACAGAAGGGGTTATCATTCACAGTGCCAACGAAAAGACAAAAGTGCTCAACCATGGGGAGTCTGTGAACACCCATGCCATTTTGAAAAGTGAATTGCCTACCAGGAGAACGGTTTCATTTTCATTCCATGTGGGAGAACCATAAGCTAGCCGCCTAACTGCTGGATACAATCAGAGTCCGAAATGCCGAGAGCTAATAGTTAGCTATTATCTTTTAACTACCTAAAGCAACTGACTAAGACAGTAGTTCCAGACTAAAATACGCCTTACTGAAATTCTTTCCCTTTTCAGTTAATCATAACAACACTGCTGGGAACAAGGCTTGATTTTAAATAACTGTCTACATGTTTGGGGGAATGGATTATATAATGGCTAAAATTTGGCATAAAAAACTTTCTGCTCCCAGTAAGATGACCTCACCTTTTCTCTGCCTCCGCTTGTGATAGCTTCTCCTCAATGAGAGAGAGTTGCCCAGCCATGGCAGCATTTTCCTGGAGGAAGGAGGAGGAAGGGGAGAAAGAGGAGAGGGAAGAAGGGAGAGAGGGAAGAGGGTGAGGAGGTAGTAGAGCGAAGAGGAGAGAGGGGGATTGGGAGGAGGAAGAGACGGAAGAGGAGGCGGTAGGAGAGGGAAGAGAGGAGATATCATCAAGAGTTCTCCATTCTTAGTTCTCCATTCTTATGAAGACCACGTCCTGCTGACGTTGGTTGCTAATGTACTTTAAACTTAAGCAGAAATGGCATCTTCCTCGATTCTGTGGATTGTAATCAATTGCAGGGCAACACACTGGATAGGGCTATGACCTCCCTGCAGACAGTGTACTATAATTAAAAGGAAATGCGGTATGGATTCTAGAGTGGACAAACGAAGGTAATATAAACAAGTAGCTTCACTCGCTTCGCTTGCTCAGCTACTTCCCCCTCGTTCGCCTACTGTGAGTAATCCGGCGCCGGACAGCTCTCTGTGCAGAGCTGCTGCTCCCCGATTGCGTCCGCTTTCCCCCCCCCGATTGCGTCCGCTTCAGCTGCTGCTCGCCGCTTGCTTCCGCTTCGAATCAGCTGCTGCTTCCCGGCCCGATTGCATCTGCTTCAACTGCTGCTCCCCGTTTGCATTTGCTTCCAGCTGCTGCTCCCTGATTGCGTCCGCTTCAACTGCTGCTCCATGATTGCATGCATCCGCTTGCACCCCCAGCTGGATTCCAGCCCAATGTTCTCGAACACTTTGCGGAGTTCAGTTTATTAAAGTACGAAGGTCGCGCGTCACTATAGTCTAGTCCTGCCCCACAAACATTCCACTTCCGTCACTCACAGACACACGTTAAAATCTTAATGCATTGATACACTGGGTTTGTCAGTCACTCACATAAATCATGGTTTAGCCATCTTCAGAATGAAGTTGTACCTCTTGCAGTACATTATCTCTCCCTCCTCCCCATCCATGTCTGAGCTCGACTCATCTTCCTCTTCATCATCATCATCTTCTTCAGAGCTATAGGAGCTGGACGAATCAGAGGAATGGTACGAATGTTTCCGCTTCCACTTGAAAAACATCTTTGGTTCACATTCCACTCCATGCTTACTACTTTCATGCAAGGCAACTCCAGCTACCAAGGGTCTTTCAGATGGAAGGACAACCGTCGGCTTCTCTAAATCACTTCCCATTCCTCTCAGTCCAACAAAGCAGCTGGATTTTCCAGCCACCCTGGTTGTCGCTTTGGAAGTTTGACGGTAGAGCAGCGTCTCCAAGCTCTGGCATAACTCGAGTTGACCATACCCAGCTCTTAGTCTCGGAACCAGACCCTTCGTGCGGGGGAGGAGGAAAGGGTCTGGGCACGTTCCTACATTCGAGTTGTCCTCACGGAACGTAATTATGCGTGGTAATTAGCGATCAACTGCGATACCACGCGTACGATCACAGTCGACCTGCTCGTTGCTCTCCTCGACTTTTGTCAGTCGCTCGCGGGTAACGCGGTACGGCACAGCGATTCGCCATGTCTAGTCACTGGACCTAAAGCCGGCCTGGAGAAAAATCATTTTCCTGACGTCATTCGCGATCAACGCATCTGATTCGTTAGGTCAACATTCCGACCTGGGGACAACTCGAATGTAAGATGGTGCCCAGACCCTTTCCTCCTCCCCCGCACGAAGGGTCTGGTTCCGAGACTAACCCAGCTCTATGATCCTGTTGGTGGGGTTATTGCAGCTCAGGGCCCTCTTCCATCAGCACATGCTCTGCTGCCTGCAGCCACGTCATGGCGCTCGATTTGTCACCGGTACCGTCTTCCTACTTTGCATAATGGCTTTCCAAGGACTCCATAAACCTCTTCCTCCATATCTGCAACACGAATTTCAAAATAATTATTACTCACAAAATTATTTAGATTTGGCGGGAAGTTGTGCATGTGGGGCGCATGCGCAACAGGTACATCCGGTTTCAGGTATAAATACTGAATTTGTACCAAGTTTTGGCGGGAAGTCGGGATGGCACACTCGCTAAGCACTTGCTTTGCAGCCAGGGGGTTGAGTGTTCGCCTCCCCAATAACCGAGTACGAGTCTGGGCCACTCCGTACATACCGGTTCTCGACTTCCCCGCCTAGCAGCCGGAGTACGCCGGTTCCCATCTGACCACCGAAGCTAAAGGTGTCTGGTAGAAAGCAGGTCGCCCTCCTGTGATTCCAGACACGCCTATCCAGCGCTCCTGAGGCTGCACACTTCGGTGTCTGACCTGTCACGGAGGGATGGGTGTGTTGCTAGGTTGTATTTTTTTTCCTTTTTTTTTTCTTTTCCTTTTTTCTTTTTTTTTTTTTGCTCATGGAGGGAAAGCCTAGACTAACTGAAGTTACCAGGACTATAATTATAGCTAGGCTTTTCATTTAAACTTTTTTTTATTGGATAACTTTTTGGCACTTTTCTTTAACTCCTCTCCATGTGAATCAAGCATGACTACATGCAGTGTTTGGCATATGCGCCGATTGTGCCCCCTCGCTATATAAATCTAGAACTTGTATATTTCTAAAGGGGGGGTACAGCCATTTCTTATTGGAGGGAGGCTGCTTTTAGCATCTTTGCGAATTGAACAGCTTTAAAATTACTATGACTACGTACATCTATGCCCATTGGTCAGCTTCTGCACACACCCCCTCACTAAATCATATAATGTTTCTAAAGGGGGTGCTGCCAGGTTCCAAGGGGCCTGGGCCTTATACTGAGTCTGGCTTTGCACTGCTCTGTGTGTCAATTTTGAACAATTATTCCCTGCCTCATGATCAGATCTAACCCCCCCCCCCCCTGATTTTTTGCCCCATTTTGTTGAAGTTAATTATGTAGTGGCCGGCTTCATGCTAAGTGGATCCCATCTCAAACAAGCTCCAACCCCAGTGTGAGGGATGTCCTATAACTTGACAATCTCAATTTTCGGCCACTAGCTATGTATAATTATGTCATGCAGCTGCTGGATCGCACCACTACTTGAGAAACAACAGGGTGGCCACCTACATGTAGCCTCATTCCCAGGCCGACTCCTGCTCCGTGGTTAGCCTCACACATGATCTTTGAACCACCTAATTGAAAAGTGCTTTAAAGGTAATGTATGTGGCTAAAAATGAGTGGGAGATGGCCTGGAAACGAGGCTAGTGGCCATCGAGCAGAAGGAACAAGTTTACATAAGTTTGTATGCTGGTTAAGTTGTATAATATAGCTGGCATAAAAAGTATAATTATTACAAAACAGCACCACAAACTTGCTACCAGCTGCAAATTGTACAATAACATTCCAACTTGTGTAGCTAGGTTATAGAGACAAATCGATTCAACTGCCACCATCATGTATAACTTAGGTACTATAGCACACACAGTACAGTGGAAGACGAACATGGATAAAACAATACTTGAACTATACAAAATATTCCATCTGAAGTGGAAAAATGTGCAAAACTAAAGTTTATACTGATCTTGTAAAATTAATACTGTGACAGATTATAAGTCTGAACCTTCATACAAGTCATTGTCTCTCTTGTCCTGACTGTCTGATGATGTTGCTGACTCTTGCCGTGATCTGGACAGGGAATAGCTCGGAACGTTCTCCTCCGGGGATGGTTGCTCTTGCTGCAATGAGGGGTAAGAATCATGATCTGAACTGGCAATAACTGTCAGTACTTTTATCCCAGGCCCGATGCCACTGTCGTCATCTTGAGCAGCAGAGGGGGGAACTACCACTGGGTGACTCTCTTCCGATGAAGAAGAGCCACTGGTGTTCACTTTGGGTTGTACCTCTACAACGCTGGAGTTGACAGTAGCTTGCGGCAATGGAGACGTGAGTTGATCGCAGGGTGAAGTTCGGGGTGTTATGGTGTCCGAGTCAGCACCTGTAAACTCAGTGTCCATCCGATTCTGAGAGGTTGGTGTGGCCGAGTCGTCACCCAAAAAGGTGTCTGGCGGTGCGACTATGATTCTGGCGAGGCTGTCATTCTGCTCCTCCAATCCTGAACCAAGAGACTCACTGCTTTGACATTTTGGTAGAACCTGAAGAGTGACAAAAAAAAAGCAGCAATTATTGCCGACCGGTTTCAACCAGTGACTATCACTATTGTTGGGAACCAAAACAGACAACAGGCACTCTGGTACTTTCTGTCTCCATTGGTTACGCTCACATGCTCGTAAACAGACATTCAGTATTTGAGCCAGCACCTACTACTAGCCTCAATCACACTGCTGTGCAGCCCTGCATGCATTTAATACCTCAGTTCATAGAACATGGGCCACAATGAAATATCTACCAGGTTAGCCAGTGAAGTCCTTTGAATGGCACTTGACCCAACGACCATCAGGCTTTCAGGGATGACCATCAGGTTTCAGGGCATATACTGAGTTGGGATTGTGCTAGTCTTGGTACCAGATCCAGTCTAGTACCGAGACTAGGATTGTGCTAGTCTTGGTACCAGATCCAGTCTGGTACCGAGACTAGGATTGTGCTAGTCTTGGTGCCAGATCCAGTCTGGTACCGAGACTAGGATTGTGCTTCCTTTGCTGCCTGATGCTCCATTGGCATCGTTGAAATTACATACAGTAACTACTGCTATACCTCTTCAGTTAGTTCAGAAGTAGAGACAGCCTGAACAGGGAGCACCTCACTCTCTGAGCCTCTCTTGCTGGCTTCTCTGCTGCCAATGTCACCAGTCTGAAGGAAAGAGGTACAACTAGGGATGACTACACAATCCTGTTTAGCATGCATATCAACAATGTATTGTTCAATGAGGGGGTCCCAGGTGGGGGGCACCATGGATCCCCCCCAATACCATACCTCCGTCTGCTTCTTGCGTGGAGTTAGGTGAGAACACCAGCTCCTCCATGCTGCCTGTGAGTGCCTCAGCGGAGGTGTCACCCGGAAGATCAAGAGATAGGTGAGGTACGCTGCACGACGGGAGAATCAGAGGATCATTTTGTGATGCTGTTACAGTACCCGGTCCACTCCGAACTAAAATATGTTGTACTCTTTACTGTGCAAATATCCATTGCTGGTATACTTGCAACAGGTGTGTGTAGTTTTGCAATATTTGCACTAGTCTCGTGCCCAGACCCTCTCATGAAGGTCTGGGAACGAGACTATATTTGCACTTGTGCTGTTGCCAGTACTCTGCAATCCACGGATACTGGATAACTGTTTGGATCACTTGACTAACCAAGTTGGATTTGCTCAGACAACTATCAGCGTGATGAGTACTTGTTATGTATAACCACCGGGCATACTTTGGTCTGGAAGATTGCTCGTCCATGACTATGAGCAGTTTGGAGAGGTTTCTCTGAATCTCAGCGATGATGTCCGTCAGCCTGGCCTGAGTCTCAGCAATGATGCTCTTGGTAGGGTTGGGCACCATGATGTGGGACACAGTGGCTATGATCTCACCCGCTATTTGTGGGAAAGGAATGGGGGACAGAGGTGGATGAGAAGAGGAGCGAGGGAAGGGAGGGGGGAAGAGGAGGGGGGAAGGGGAGGGGGAAGAGGAGGGGGGGGGAAGGGGAGGGGGGAAGGAGAGGGGGAAGGGGAGGGGGGAAGGGGAAGAGGAAAGGGGTAGCGGAGGGGAGAGGAGGAAGGAGAAACTAAGATTATCAGGTTTGTGGTTGCCTTGTTTGATAATTAAGGGTGCAGCACAAACCACCTCATAATAGGCATGGCGACACACCGCTAGTGTTTGTAGCATGATGACTGTTTGTAGCATGACGATTCATTGCTCATGCCGAAACAAGAGGTTAAACTACACAATCGTAACTACATTGCTTACCTTGTTCTATTGACGCTGAGACAATGTCTCTTGGAGTCTCGGCAACGATCCGTGTAACTCTGTGCTGGGGTCAATCTCTTTAACACGTTCCCCACTAATACCACCCTGTAGGTAGATACAATGTACATGTGACGCATCGTTAGGAATAGAGCAGGCATGTGACTGGCAATGGAGATCATGTGATCAGTCATCTGACTTAGCAGTAATGTCATGTATAACGAACGATTGTTCACCTGCATCGCTCTCAAAATGTTCAGTTTGTCAGTGAGGAGCTTCTTCATGTCGTCGTCTATTTTGTGTAGTTGCTCTGCAGGAGATTTGTCATAAACACAAGAGATTACCAGAGATTACAAGAGATTACCAGAGATTACTAGCGATTACTAGGGTGGATAACTACAAGAAACCCAACATTATTATCAGCACTAGAGATTTCTGGAGATTACTACAGAGTAAGAAATCCTGAGACACTGTACCTCTGGGATTGAGGTGGGAGGTGAGAGGGGAGAGGCCGAGGGGGAGTCTGCTGGGATAGTCATAGGCTACTGGGGACATGGGAAGCTCTGGAGATAGTTGGTCTACACAAGAAGGAAGACTACATTGATAAGGAGGAAAACCATGTTGCTAAGGATGTTGATAACAATGAGGATGTTCCTATGTATGAAGATGTTGATATGAATGAAGAGTTGCTCAGAATGACTAAGAATGGGGATCGATATCGCAAAAAAGTCGTTGCTAAAAGCGAGGATGTTGATATGGATGAAGAGTTGCTCAGAATGGAAATGTTGCTAAGAATGAGGATGCCAGACCCTAATCATGCATTGCAGCCCACCCACCTTGAGTTCCCATCATCGCTCTCCTAATGGCCTCCTCCCAACTGCAGAGAAAACAGTTCATTACCATGGTTACTGAGTTACACATATCATTATAGCAAGAATAGACAAGACTACATGTAGTAAAATTCTTTTACACATGGAGCAATCACATGGATACATATGTATCAGGTGACAGCACGTGACATCACATGACTTACTGCTTCTTTTCTTGTGGCCCCTCGGCAATGAACTCATACATCTGTGCCAGCTTCATCAGGGAACTCGTGTCAACCAAGAAGAATGTACGACCACCTAGAATCAAAGTAAAGTACACATTCAACATCCCAAACCGTTGATCCACAGAAAAAAATTCCACAAAATTTCGTGGAAGGACAATTGGCAAAACAGTATCTCAAAATTTGGCACGGTATGGTAGAACTGATTAGCAACATCATGCAGTGGGAACTACAACAATCATTCCTGTACCTAGCCTCGTTCCCAGGGCCTGCCCCAGTTTTGTCGCTTGCAGTACGCTTTTCTACTGCAAGCGACGAAAAGCTGTGGCATGGCCTGGGAAGAGGCTAACTCCTGGGGTGGGGCCTGGGAACGAGGCTAACCACTGGGGCGGGGCCTGGGAACAAGGCTAACTCCTGGGGTGGAGCCTGGGAACGAGGCTAACTCCTGAGATGGGGCCTGGGAAAGAGGCTAACTCCTGGGGGTGGGGCCTTGGAACAAGGCTCACTCCTGGGGTGGGGCCTGGGAACGAGGCTAATTCCTGAGGCGGGGCCTGGGAATGAGGCTAACTCATGGGGGTGGGGCCTGGGAACAAGGCTCACTCCTGGGGGTGGGGCCTGGGAACGAGGCTAGCCCATACCTTTGTCTGCAGCTGCATGTCTGAGAAGGCATTCATTCAGTCGTATTACAGGGCTCAGCTCCTCTTTGACTTCATTCACGGTCTCGTGGGTGTGGCAGCGGAGGTAGTACTTGTCCTTGTCCTCCGGTTTCTCCATGAGAACGAGGATGTCTGTTAAGAGGAGGGCGTACAGCTCTGTAGGTGTGGAGAGAAGGGGAGGGGAAGAGTGGAGAAGAGAGGAAAGTGAATGGGGAGGGGTGGTGTGGTGTGGAGAGGAGAGGGGAAGGAGGGGGTGGTGGTGGTGAAGTGGAAGGGCAAGGGAAGGAGGAGAGGAAGGATGGGAGGGAGAAGGAGAGGGAAGGGATAGCAATACATTAGTGGTGGTTCACTCACCAATGACCTTGCGATGCTGTATCCTCCACGTTAGAGGTCCCTTGTGGATCAGCCGCCGTCCTTCTGCTGACAGGTCCAGGTTCTAAGGGTGACAAGGCATACATTACACACATAGCACACTGCGCACCCACAGCACGCTATACACACACACCAGCACACAACACACACATCTTGGTGTCAAGTCCAGGACAACAAGGCATATTTAATACATACATGTAGCACCCCCCCCCCCCCCCCCCCCCCCCCCCCCCACACACACACACACACACACACACACTGAAGAACAAAATAGCTGTTGCTAAGGGCTAACTTATATAGGAAACATACAATAGACGGTGCTAAGAGAAGTGGCTCTCATACTTATGGAATTACCCACGTGAAACGGACTATCAGCTGTTCCCTTGTGAGCACAAGAGAACGGATCCTTCCCATGAACCCTACCCTACCCTACCTTGAAGAGCTGTGCAATGGGGTGGCTGGCTTTGTCCAAGGCTGAAGTGTCCAGCTTTGCCTGGTAGTCCAGCAGGTGCTGTTTGTTCTCTGCATGACGAACCTGCTGGTTCACGTACTGCAGGATGGTCTGAGGGGAGGGAGGAGGAAGGGGCAAGGGGGAGGGGGGAGGAGGAGGAAGATGAGAATTAAGGAAGAGGAAGAGGAGGAGGAGGAGGGAACAGGAGGGAGAAAGAAGGAGGTGGGACAGAAAGAGAGATGGACAAGAAAAGGATATGTATAGGCCACGATTCGGTCCAAAGTCTCAACACACAATCGCATTGCTCCATGAGACTTGACACATGCAAGAGCCGTCTCCACCTTCTCACCTTCACCTTTATCAGCATCTGGTGGAAGCGAGGATGATGACATCACTGAACTCACTTGAGTTATCATAGACATTGCTCAAATTTGTTTTTTTTTGAAGGGCAAAGGGCAAATTCCTTTTTCAATGGCACACCACCCTTCAACAAGGGCTTTAGTGGGCCCATGAGAGAGCACTGGAGATTCAGTACACCACCAAGCACCCAACTCCTCCCATGTATCTCTCAGCCCCTCCACTTACCATCAAGCTCCTCCCAGTGTTTCTTGTAGGATCCCAAGATGCTCTCAATGAGTAGCTTCTACAGTATTTGGTCATCCGTTGCCAGGCAATTGGCATGAGCTCATTCAGGGTGAGTTTTTGACAGAGAGGATGAGTTTAATTCCTCGTTCTGTGGTGAAGGGGAAGGGGGGGGGGGGGGGGGGGGGGGGGGGGGGGGGGGACCAAGAAGGAGGGGGGTATGGTGCATGGTGGTTCTCGCTATACAGGAAACCTTGACAGCTACATGCAGTGTAGTACGCAATACATTCTTGTTTATAGCTATCAAGTCAGTTTAGCTAAGACAGCCACCAATCTGATGCCTCCCCCATCCTCAACCCTGCCCCACCCCCTAGCCCCTCTCTGATCTCTCCCCCATCTCCAACCCCCCTCCTCGCCCACCCACCCTCTGATCCCTCCCCAACCCCCCCTCCTCGCCCACCCACCCTCTGATCCCTCCCCAACCCCACTCCTTGTCCACCCACCCACCCTCTGACCACTCCCCACTCTCTGATTGCTCCCCAACCACCCTCCTTTCCTCCTGACCCTCACACCTCTGATACCTCCCCTACCCCCCACCACTTTCCCTTCCTCCTCAGCTCACCCTCTGCAATAAAACGTCAGCGATGCTCTTGACGAGAGTGTTTGGGGATGATGTCACTCTCTCCTTCAGATTGGCACCCAAAGCACCTGTAGGCAGAACAACAGCATCAGATGTATGTATGTATGTATGTACGTAGTGCTTGGTGCATGACTAGTCTTTTTATTGCGTTGTACGATGTTGTGTTTGTAGTATAGCTGTGACTTTTTTCTTTGCCTTTTCTGTAAACATGTATGTGCGCAGGACTCCCTGGCAGATCAGCCTATGGCTGAAGGGACTATCTTAAAATCTACTACTACTACATGAGCATCACATGAGATCACATCAACAAACACCACTCTGAATCATCTCTGACAGATCTGATTGGGGCGAGCTTGAGCGAGCCCCACACTAGCGTGACTTCATTGCGCTCTGCATGTGTATGTTGTTATATTTTACATCAGCGAATTTCACTTGCAAGTGCACAATAATATTCAAATTCAACGAACTCGACGAACCGTCTAGCTACCTGTTCAATGAACAATGGCGACAACAAAGACGGAGACCACTCGTGGACATTGGCTAGAGCACCATGAACATTCTTCCTCCTCGGCAATACTGACAAAGACGGAGACAGCGTGTGGACCTACACATACCGCCATGGCCGGTGACGTTGCTGCTAGGCTATCAATGCTAACCTGACTCACAGTTGCTGTGATGTGCACGAGTGTATGTTTCAAGAGTGCCATAATTTCTGTGCTCATTTCCCTGTCACATTCTGATGACAATCATGTGAATGCAACTGCTCCTTGTATGCCCTGCACACGCATACGTATGCACTTCGCTCAGGCTCGCCCTCCAATGTCCTGCATTCCACTAGTAACAAAACTGGTATGCATTCGAGGAGCTACTGCACTCCTGGTAGCTGCGTTCATACCGGTTGCAACTCGCTGACCAGTCGCACAAGCTATGCATTGCAGCTCATTCCAATTAATGCACATGTCACGTGAGGACCACACTCAGTCGTCCTGCTGACGTTGGTTGCTAATGTACTTTAAACTTAAGCAGAAATGGTATCTTCCTCGATCCTGTGGATTGTAATCAATTGCAGGGCAACACACTGGATAGGGCTATGACCTCCCTGCAGACAGAGAACTATAATTAAAGGGAAATGCAGTATGGATTCTAGAGTGGACAAACGAAGGTAATATATATACACCGGGTTTGTCACCCACTCACGGTTTAGCCATCTTCAGAAGGAAGTTGTACCTCTTGCAGTACTCTATCTCTCCCTCCTCCCCATCCATGTCTGAGCTCGACTCATCTTCCTCTTCATCATCATCCTCTTCTTCAGAGTTATAGGAGCCGGACGAATCAGAGGAATGGTTACGAATGCTTCCATTTCCTCTTGATGCACTACTTTCATGCAAGGCAACTCCAGCTACCGAGGGTCTTTCAGATGGAAGGACAACCGTCAACTTCTCTAAATCACTTCCCATTCCTCTCAGACCAAAGCAGCCGGATTTTCCAGCCACCCCGAAAAATTTGGAGCTCGCTTTGGAAGTTTGACGGTAGAGCAGCGTCTCCAAGCTCGTGGTACAACTCGAGTTGACCATACCCAGCTCCATGATCCTGTTGGTGAGGTCACGGATGTGCAGCTCAGGGCCCTCTTTATTATTATTATTATTATTATTATTAGAACTTTACAGCAGTACAATGGCATTTCAATAAGGATAGTAAAGTGATACATTTGAATAAGGACTGCTGACAGACATACATCAATGATGATGATGCTGAGATAAAAAAGTTATTGTTATCCGACAAGGTAGTGACTTGAACAGCAGTGATCGTTACCTAGTACTTGCTAGAGCAACACATTTATTGCAAGGACATAGAAAGTGGTGAGTGCATACATTCTCAGGATCAAACGTTGTTTGAAAGTGGAGCCATAGGCGAGAAATAATTTGGCGCTTAATGCTGTAGATAGACTGATTGAGGTCTATGGTCGGGAGAGAGTTCCATAGCCTGACAATACGATTAAAGTAAAAGTGGCGTGATTGTGAGTACCTTGTATAGTTGTGAACTAGTTTCCCTGATGATGCTGATCTGGTTTTCCCAGATGCAAAAGTAACATAATCGAGGATCATCATGTTGTCTGCAGGTTCTTTTAGTGATTTGACAAGAAACATCACATCCTGAATCTCCAGCCAGTACATCAATGGGAATAGATGGAGTGTTAGTAGCCGCTCTCTGTATGTAGTAGTTGAGCTGTCATTTAGAATGAATTTAGTGGCACGTCTCTGTACTCTCTCCAGCATTTTTATATCTTTGAGAAGATAAGGTCTCCAGATTTGGGAGCAATATGTTAAATGAGATCGGACAAGAGAAATGTAAAGAGATTTTTTGGTAGAAGTGGGGGAAGATGCTGAGATTGAGCGGCGGATGGGATTCAGGGAGCGGTAAGCTTTGCTGGTAATAAAGTTGTAATGGTGCGACCAGGAAAGGTCAGAAGCAATCAGGATGCCTAGGTCGCGTTGCTTTGATGTAGAAGTGAGCGTTGAGTTCTGGATCTGGTAGTCGGGAGGTGGCTGACATGACCGATTTGAGACTCGGAGAACAGCACATTTTTCTTTATTTAAGCCAAGATTCCAGGTGTCACACCAGGAGGATAAGCTGTCAAGGTCGATTTGCAAGAGTTGTTGATTTAGACTGGATTCAATACATTTCACTAGTTTTGTGTCGTCCGCAAAAAAGAAAGGATCTGCAGATAGTATAGAGTCGGGAAGGTCGTTTATGTAGACCAAAAACAGTAGAGGCCCCAGGACACTTCCCTGGGGGACACCTGAGTAGACTGGTAAGTAGCTTGAAAAATGATTAAGAATGCAAGTTGAGTGCGAACGATTGCTCAAATAAGATCGAAACCACAACCATAGAGGTCCTGTGATACCAAGTCTCCATAGTTTGAACAACAATTCTTCATGTGGCACAGAATCGAACGCCTTTCTAAAATCAAGATAAACTATGTCAGTTGGTTGCTGCAATTCGACGTTCTTGAAAATATCTGAGAAGAACACAAGCATTTGCGATAGACACGATCGATTCTTCAGGAAGCCATATTGGCATTTGGCAAGGAGAGGTCGCATAAAATCAATGATCTTCTTGTATACAATACTTTCGAGGACTTTGGATAATATAGGGAGCAGGGAGATAGGTCTGTAGTTGTTAACAATGCGAAGGTCACCCTTTTTTGGGATAGGGCAGATCTTGTGAAGTTTCCACGCGGAAGGAAATACTTTGGATTGCAGACTGAGACTGCAAATGCGTGCCACCGGTGATGTAAGAGCTGATGTGCAATTTTTCAGTAGTCTAGGGCTAATGTCATCACAGCCAGAGGATTTAGTTGGATCGAGCTCCCATCAGCACATGCTCTGTTGCCTGCAACCACGTCATGGCGCTCGATTTGTCACCGGTACCGTCTTCCTACTTTGCATTATGGCTTTCCAAGGACTCCATAAACCTCTTCCTCCATATCTGCAACACGAATTTCAAAATAATTATTACTCACAAAATTATTTAGATTTGGCGGGAAGTCGTGCATGGTGGCGCGCATGCGCAACAGGTACATCCGGTTTCAGGTATAAATACTGAATTTGTACCAAGTTTTGGCGGGAAGTCGGGATGGCACACTCGCTAAGCACTTGCTTTGCAGCCTGGGGGTTGAGTGTTCGCCTCCCCAATAACCGAGTACGAGTCTGGGCCACTCCGTACATACCGGTTCTCGACTTCCCCGCCTAGCAGCCGGAGTACGCCGGTTCCCATCTGACCACCGAAGCTAAAGGTGTCTGGTAGAAAGCAGGTCGCCCTCCTGTGATTCCAGACACGCCTATCCAGCGCTCCTGAGGCTGCACACTTCGGTGTCTGACCTGTCACGGAGGGATGGGTGTGTTGCTAGGTTGTATTTTTTTTCCTGTTTTTTTTTCTCCTTTTTTCTTTTTGTTTTGCTCATGGAGGGAAAGCCTAGACTAACTGAAGATACCAGGATTATTATAGTTTTATTGGGTAGCTTTTTGGCTTTTTCTCTCCATGTGAATCAAGCAAGACTGCATGCAGTGTTTGGCATATGCGCCGATTGCGCCCCCTCGCTATATAAATCTAGAGCTTGGATATTTCTAAAGGGGGGTAGCTACACCCATTTCTTATTGGAGGTGGGCTGCTTTTAATTAGCATATTATTTCTCTCCAAGTGAATTGAGCACCTTTAATTATTATATGACCACATCTATGCCCATTGGTCAGCTTCTGCACACACCTCCTCCACTAAATCAGATATGTTTGTAGTAACATCGATGAATACTGCTACAGAGCCAAATCTACCTGTATGTGCAGCCGACTGTATCATTGGAATTTTGGTTGCTACAGCTGGTATGTCAACAGCAATTGAGTATTGCTCTATACACTGTAGATGCCATATAACAATATCTGTCTTCTGTTCAGTTGCAACAATGTTAGCGGTTGTGGTAGTTGGCACAGTTCTAATAATGTGGAGGAGGAGATGTGGTCGATGGAATTCGAAGTGTGAGTGTATTTTAGCCACTCTTTGTGTGTAAACTAAGTATGACGTGTATGTGGTGCTGCACTCTTGCTATTCCCAACAGACAAGACCAATCATCCTGATAGTATGCTGCCCGAAGAAAGGTAAAATATAGCTATTCAGATTCACGTGAGTGTTAGGAACAATCATGTATTACGTATTACACATGACTGGAAAATGTTATGTTCAGTGTTGCTTTACCTAGCATCTATGAAATTAGTTGTCCTATTAAGTGTTTATTTTCCTCCATTTTATAGCAACTGGGACACAGATATGATGCAACTTCGATATACCGAACTTCAGGTATGTATACTGAGTGTACTGAGTGTGTACTATGTGTTAATCCTGAAGTAGAGCATGCACAGCTTTAAACTTAGACGATGACCTCTCTTAGCCTCGTTCCCAAGCGACGAAAAGCTGGGCGTGGCCTGGGAACGGCCTGGGAACGAGGCTAGACCTAGTACCTCTCTACTTAGTGTCCAGTTTGGTTGCTTACAAGCTTACTTTAATTTTCTGTTACAATCTGTACGCAGTATACTCAGTACAACAAAATGAAACAGAAACAGGATTGTTGAATCCCGTCAAGTACGTCATATTTACAATAGCACTAATGTAGAGTACGTATCAAGCACCCACCACAAATCAAGTACCCACCCCCTGTGAAAGTTATTGTACAGGGTTGAAACGAATGTAGTCAGGGCCCACCCATTACAGATCTCTTGAGCCAGCAAGGCTAGCCTATCTAAACTTGTTGATGGCTCTAAGAAACTAGATAGAATACATACCCTGTGCGGAACGTGTACAGGATACAGTGCAGCTACAATTGACGTGATATCTCTGCCGATGTGCATCAAACAGGTGCTATCGCGTATACTGTGTTTGTGCATGGCCATATCCAAGGTGTGGGAGTGACCGTTTACCGTATATACAACAACGTGCATATTGTGAAGCTGAAGAGGTGGGGCCAAATAATAGGAAATAGCTGGAAAAAACAGCCTAAACAATAGTCACGACGTCTGTGAAGTACATAAATCGTGGGAAAATACTGTTTCCTAGTGGTCATCTCGAAGCATGAAGTTTTCAAATGCAGTACGTGTCCTGTTCTTGATGGGACTCTGAGGTCACGAAGAGGTGGAACCAATGTTATGAATAGTAGGAAATACCCGAAACAGCGAAACGAAGTGCCTTGACTTCAGTCAGGTACACATAGAGCAGTTTTGTGCTATTTGCTATTGTTTGACTCCCTTTCGATGGTTTATGAGAGTCTATGTGGCGAGATTTCAAAGATTGAAATGAAATCAGTATGTGTACCACTTCTTAAAGCAAATTGTGCACCATACATGAAACGCAAGTTCATGTCGGTGCTAACTAAGCAATACCTTGGTATAAATGTTTGATGCACGAGTCTTGCGGTATGTTACAGTACAACATGGATTGCAGCTACATATGAGTTAACTTATGTTTGTTTAGACTACAGGTCGGACAATGTCTTCACCACCACCAGAGTATGCTAGTGTTTCAAATACTGAGCCAACTGAACACAGAGAGAATGATCACAGTCAAGGCACAGATCAGGTATATCATAATTCATTGTGAAACTCGCTATAGAAATCAATGCCAATACAATGTACTGGGACCAGGAGTGTGTTGGCTTGACAAAGAGATATAGATCACTTACACAGGTAATTACTTCTGTATGACAACTACATATTAGAATCACAGAAGGAGACCTGCTTTCTTGTATTCTGCAGCCACCTGATTCTCATTATACCGATGTGGAAGCATATGCTGGAAAGACCAAATACCCTTCACAGGATGATAGGGTGCAATACTCAGCCGTTGTACCTCATGCAATGGAAAAGCAGCCTGAGAAGGATCCAAGGAGGGAGCCTATTCCTCCTCTACCACTGCTAGGCACAGGTACCTCTAATGCTGTTGTTCTTGAGTAAGGAGGAAGCATCATTGGGTGGCTTAAACATGGCTAGTTAATATCAACGTGTCATCAAATCCCATTCGAGGCAGTCAACTTTTTTTTGCTGGCTTTGACAAAACATGAATTCATGTGCTTGTAATAAATCATATATGTCTTGGTGTAGAGCCTTCTGCCCATATGAAGGCCTCTCTCTAGATTATATTTGCGGTATGTTAGCTAATGTTTCGGGTAGAATGGAATTAAACGCAACTGACTGTATTCGGATAGTGTTTTGACTTGAACAAATTACGCAACCAGAGAGAGAATACCATAACAACAGCCAAATTGCATGGAGCTGTTGGACAATTAATACTTTGTCTGCAATAGAACCATGCCAATGCAAGACAATTCTGGCAACGTGAGTCCCATCTCGTTCACTGGAGCTACTATCCCTCCCCTCAAAGGAGTTGGCCATTACAGTTCTCTCAGCCTGAATACTCTCTTCACTAAGCTGCATCCAACTGTGACTACCAAATGGCAGAAGCTAGGGGAGACACTAGGGATGGACGAGGATCTTCTTGATGAAATCTTCACCAACAATGAGACTGAGGACGAATGCCTGAGGGCTGTACTGGAACAGTGGCTCCAGATCCACCCAACTTTCGAAGACTTGTCTGATGCTCTTCAAAAGATTGGAGAGAAACAGCTGGCAGAACTATTGTAATCCACAAGTAAGCTATCAACAGGACGTGATTGTACAGATTTAACAAGATAATACACTGTACTTAGCCTCGTTCCCACGCCCAGCTTTTCGTCGCTTGCAGTACGCGTGGGACTGGGAACGAGGCTACACTGTACTAATAATCCATGGTAGGTAAAGTTTCAGTGTTTTCTCTGTACTGCAGTTTTGCTGCATTTTTGTCACATGCGAAAATGAGGCAATTATGAGACAGGGCATGTATTATGAGACACCCCCGTTTTTTGTTATATATTTCATACCTTATCATCATTTGGCCAGGTAGCTACACCCTACCAGCATAGAAGATTCTGCTAGAACGATTTCAATGCAAACATGCTTGTTGGTATTCTGGCAGTGGTTCTTTTTATTCGGAACTACCCATAAATTTCATCACAATTTTATGTACTGTCCAAATCATGAATACCAAATGTGAACGGATCAAGTAAAAATGGAACCTTAGGCACAGTCAAATGTGGGGAATTGTCCAAATTGCTTAAAAATGGATTAAAACTTGTGCACCCCCTTCGAAGAAATTTAAATGCCTGAAAATTGGAGAAACTCAATTCTTTGAAATATTCTGAAACATATTTTGGACCAATTCCCATTTCAGGGGGGTGCAAAGTGGGATGTGTGCCTAAGGTTCCATTTTTACTTGATCCGTTCACAAATGCTTTGCACCATTCGTTCTATCAAACGGTAGAGGATACATTTGACAATGTATTAAAGTGACGATGTCCATAAATTGTGGTGAAGTATGAAACCCATAATTGGTGCTGTCTCATAATACCTGCACCTACTCAGTGGCGGATCTAGGGGGGGGGGGGGGGGGGGGGGGGGCACCGGGGGCCGGTGCCCCCCCTTTTGCTTCTTCATCACTTTATTATCCTCCTTACTAACTTGCTGCCGCTACGTTGCAACTCCCTTGCTGGCCTCAATATCGTGTGTTGCCTGAAACCGAACGGCTTGGGAACGAGACCACGATCTAGTATACCCCTCCGGCTCCGTGTACGTACGTATTACGTTCGTGAGCGAAATTTTAGCAAGGAAGAAGCTCATGGCGGCCCTGCCGCCCTGGGACCTGCAATCCTCGTACATCTGGAACTTGCAGTGCAAAGCGCGAAGGTGCCACGAGAGCCCATCCTGAGAAGTGAAAAATGAAGGCGAAAAAAAATTTCTACGCTTCGCGCGGACTGATAGGCGCTACGCGCCTCTATGCACTGCCTCCGGCAGCGTTTCATATTATGGTGCCCCCCCTTTCATAAATCCTGTATCCGCCCCTGCTACTCTATACATCCCATGCAAGACAGAGAACTCAATAAAAAACACATCTCACTCTGTGAAGCGGCCATTACCACCAGCGTTTAACATGACATTTGTTACTCTGTATATCATTGAAATTAAGACATTTATGGCTCGGATCATCTGTAGGGTGAAAATACTCTACCTTCAGCATATTTTCGTGCAGCTGGTGACATTGGTGTTTCATCTGAATCAATTGCTGGACTATGACATGATCAACTAAACACAGCTAAAACCAGAAGTCATGACATCTGGTTTTAGCTGTGTTTAGTTGATCTGGTTTTAGCTGTTTAGTTGATCAAGTTATCAGCATGCACAACTGCACGTGCTGATAACTTGAGGATTGCATTGTATGTTTGAATTCTATTGGTAGGGCATTTGAGTTGAAACATTCAGTAACTAGAGATGGCCTCTTGCAACATGATGAAGGCTGCATCTTAATGGTTTCGCGTGCATAACATACAGCTGATGAATTGGCTGTATACAATCGGTGGACTGGACTACTGGACTGGGCTGGACTACTGGACTCACCCAAAATTCCATGAAACGCCCTTTTCAGTGAGAAGCTAAACGTCCTTACTCAGCCTATTAGTTCGTTAAAGTTGCTTCCTAGCCAGTTGCGGCTTCGTCTCTTCGATTTCTGAGGTCAAAAGTCACGTGCATATTTAATGCTGAGCTTCAACAATTCTTGTGGGTTCTGTACTGGCTTTGGGCTAGCCTCGTTCCCAGGCCTACCCGGACGCGGAAGAGCTTTGAGCATCCATGCTAGCTAGCTTTGAGCATCCATGACTGGAGGTCACACGCATTTGTTGGGAAGTCAAACTTTAATTGTGCTCCAGTTAGGATTCTCCGCCTGCTTGAAGGATTAGAAGATCAGTTAGCACGTCATCAGCAGAAACCAAACTCCAGCCTGCCTTCAAGAGTAGTCTCGCGGGCCAGCCTCTCGCCACACCCACTGCGGGGAGGGGAGAGTCTGGGAAAATTGCCATATGGCTCTCGTATTGCACGATCAGCAGTAGGGCAGCTGGCTAAGTAGGTGCGAACGTAATTGGAAGTGTGTGTAGTAAAAAACCATTGATGCTGCACCACATACTAGTGTACTGAAAGGCAACCGCCGCTCCGTTGAATCCACTTAACACGCCAAGAAATTCCTGGCGTGTTAGATACGAGCCGATGATGGGAATTTTCCCAGACTCTCCCCTCCCCGCAATGGGTGTGGCGAGAGGCTGGCCCGCGAGACTACTTCAAGAGTAGCTAACACAGGGGGGGGTAGGACAAGATCACGTGCACTGTCATTTAGTATGACGTAATGCAAAGTCGTTCTGCTGCTTTTCTCCGTGGAAGAAGGCTGCATTGCGCTTTCAATGCATCCTGAAGAGTAATCTCCGTGCAAAGGCTGTGACCGAACTGGGTATAAGCCACTACACACTGCTACGTGCCTGTACTGAGCAGTTATGTAAGTGACCATGCAGACTCACCGAGAATATCAGCGAATGCAGACTTGTCGACCGCACTCAAGTGTTTAGCATCAGGTAGGAAGTTAATAAAGCGATCGAACCCCATCGAACCCCAGCGATAAGTCAGCGCTAGAGCTGTTACTAGTCTGCTAGTTCCGCATACTTCTTGTATATTATTGTGCACTATACCTATGGAATGTTAATTGTACCACGTGCGCACAGACCTTGTCCCACCCCCCCTGTAGCTAACATGTTATCCATGACTACAGTATAGCTCGAGCTCAATTATTAAATATGCACGTGACCTTTGTCCTTCGGAAATCGAGGAGACTTAGCCGCAACAGGCTAGGAAGCAACTTTAGCGAACTAATAGGCTAAGTAAGGACGTTTAGCTTCTCACTGAAAAGGGCGTTTCATGGAATTTTGGGTGAGTCCAGTAGTCCAGTAGTCCAGTCCAGTAGTCCAGTCCAGTAGTCCAGTCCACCGATTGTATACAGCCTGATGAATTTGCTTTATCAATGTATTTTGTGCACTTGGTCACAAGAATGAGATAACAAATTCTCACTCCACAGATTGGATGAGTGCCATATAGAACACTCCAGGAAGTAGATGATACACACAACTTTTGTAAGCAATTTGCTGATGACCTTGTGACACACCAGAAAAACGTGTATAATACTAGTACACAGATCCAAACATGTTGTTGTAGTTTTCAAACACTCCAATACTTAATTCCTTCTGTCAGAATTGTGCTTCATCCCTGCCAGCTTGGCAGCTTTCCTCAAGCGCAATTTATTGTTTATCTTTTCGTGATGGCCATGAAGTTTGGCCGTCTGTACACTACATGGTTTTCATTACAGTTTACATGTAGACAGCATCATACATAATCAACCATTGTATACCTTGTATACAACTCCATGGCTAAGATCTATATTTATGGTGCTATGGTAACCAGCTTAATTCTGAAGTTAATAGTGCATTTGTATCCTAGATCCTTCCTTAATTAATTTAACCCTTCAACTACGGAATTCTTTCCCCCAAGAGAACACATTTTCATGCCTTCAGCACACACCACCTTCGTAGGTGCTCATCTCCCACAGCATTCACTCCTCAGGGGTCTAGTGGGGCTAGCACGTATATGCATGGAGAGCCCACTCTGGCAATACCGTTAATGATATTCATGATCACCCCAGACCCAGCAATTGGAGGTCAAAGTCAGAGTCAGTGGTGAAAGATGATTCTTTCTGCAGTGTTATTCTGCATGTTGATTGGTCAGTGTCAAGCTGAAGCAGACACACACGGCATATAGCCTCGTTCCCACTGCCAGTATTTCATCACTTCCAGTATGAAATACTGCCGTATTTCATACTGGAAGTGATGAAATACTGGCGGTGGGAACGAGGCTACACAGCGTACATGACACTGATCCTGCAGCACACCATGATCTCAGTAGAACAGAAGAATGGTAAATACCATCAGGGTCACATAATTGTGCTCATTTTGGCTTGCAGAGCAGCAGTAGCTATAGATGACTGTACATACACAGATGAAAACAGTGTGGATTGATGTTTAATTCATACTTGCTGTGCATTCAGTCCAGATGCAGATCCCCTGAGCTCGCTCTCTGAAGTTTATGTGAATAGCACAGTAAACTGCACAAATTGCATTTAAAAAATCTGCATAAACTTGTGGTCTGAAGAATTCCCCGCTTATGACTGCTTATCGTACAGAAACTAAATGTGGACTGAGGAACTTCCATATTTGGAAGTCACGTTTTGTTGCAAGGATTCATCAAAAATTCTGTATGCCTGGAGCTCCGGATGTCAGATTTTAAAGTCCTGCTACTTACTCACCATGTCACAAAAGGAAATTAGTAATGCATTTGTTAAAATGGCTGTATTTTCATAGTGAGAGTCCACGGATTAGAAGTGGCGAGAGTCCACTGAAGATGTGGGTTGCAGTACGGTGGTAATGGTTGATTTAAGCACACAGAGACAATAGGTTTAGGTTGGTGATCACTGAAAGATAAAATCTGCACACTACATAATTACACTGATAACATTATCTGAAATCTGTAAGGTAGATAGTCCCAAATTGCACTAGTACTGATACTGAAAGCCATGCAAGATAATCACTGAAAGCAGACGTTGTGCCTTCCAGCCTGCCACGCCATCTTCCAGCATGACCTGAGCTCATACACTCAAGTGTATCAATCTTGGGCAGACCTCAGTCTAGAATGCTGATACCGACACATCAGAAATGGCGACTCACACTCAGAGTACTGCAGAGATGGTAGGGGTTTCAGCAGCTACATTCAGCTCTGTGGAGGATTCGGACCAAATTAACTGCTGTCCTGTGAATGGTGGTGTCTGATAATATTCTCTCTAGCCGTCTGTTATACATGCAGGACTCAGAGTACCACCACCTTAAACATTTACAGCAGCATAATTAGCTATATACACAATTTAAATTTACTTGGAAGCCAATCAAGACAGCTTCAACACATCCTATATAGTATAGAATCATGTCTAACAATCATGTAATTAAAAGCAACAGCCAGTCGGATTTTCATAGGGGTAGTAGCAGCTGCCAGTAGGATTGTCCGGTGTCACAGGATCGCTCCACCGACAACGCCTTTTGTAAGTAGGTGGGGTGTAAGATGCACAAGCGTCTTCTTGCTCGTTAGTTGCAAATCCATATGCGATGCACATAAGAGCAAGGTCTAGAGAACATGGCGGTGGTAGTGGCCCATTCATTGGGCTGCAGTTACCAGTTCCATCGCTGTTGTAACACCAGGAGCACAGTGACTCAGCATCACCGACCGTCAGGCAATCCACTGCGGTGTCGAATGCACACTTTTTGTGGCTGGTGATGGGCACGACAATCGCCACCACTACCGCACATGCGAGAACCACGCAAACCCCTGTACATGTAACAGCGAGTATGATTGTTGTTCGTCGCTTGTACCACGGTTTTGAGGGTGGTTTGTCGCTTCGTTGGATCAACGATGCTTTCTCGTCCATTGCTGGAAGCAGAACAAAGATATTTCTGTTCGTCAATAGCTACGTACTGCACTGTGTTGGAATTGAGGCCCTTGCTGGTCACGAGCGCTTGGGGTTCTTCAGAGGAGCAACTGTGAATTCTAGGGCAAGGAGGCTTGCATACTTGATGACTCACTTGGATGATGGCCGTATACTGATACGGCAGGAATTAGATGCATATAGCTACAAGTTTTGTAAGCATTTAGCTGATGACCTTGTGACACACCAGAATAATAGTAGATACTAGTACACAGATCAAAACATGATTGTTTATAATTATGCACTCTCTAATACTCAATTCCTTCTGTCACAATTGTGCTTCATCCCTGCAAGCTTGGCAGCTTTCCACAAGCTTGGAAACTTGCAATTCATTGATCTTTTATGATGGCCGTGGAGTTTGGCCATATGTACACCATATGGTTTTCATTATGGTGTACAGACAGTATCATACATAATCAACCATTTGTATACCTCGTATACAACTCCATGGCTAAGATCAGTATATTCATGTCGCTATTTTTAAAGTGTGGTAACCAGCTTTATTCCGAAGTTACACTGCATTTGTATCCTAGATCCTTCCTTAATTAGTTAACCCTTCAACTACGGAATTCTTTCCCCCAAGGAACACATTTTGATGCCTTCAGCACACACCACCTTCATAGGTGCTCATCTCCCACAGCATTCACTCCTCAGGGGTCTGACTTGGTGGGGCTAGCACGTATGTATGGAGAGCCTGCTCTGGCAATACCGTTAATGATATTCATGATCACCCCAGGCCCAGCAATTGGAGGTCAAAGGTAGAGTCAGTGGCAAAAGACGATCCTTTCGGCAGTATTATTCTGTTTCTTGGTTGCCATCAAGCTGAAGCAGACACACAAGGTGTACATGCTGTACACTGATCCAGCACACTGTGATCTCAGCAGAACAGATAACAGTAGAATGATAAATACCATCCAATCAAACTTATGGTCAGAAGAATTCCCCACTTATGACAATTTATAATACAGAACTAAATGTGGGCTGACATACCGTAGTCGCGCGTTATTAGGCGCATCTCACTTATAGGCGCATATTCGCTGTTAGGCGCATGTTCGACTCTCGTCCCAGGTACTCGCTGTTAAGCGCTGCAGTTTTTCTTCCAGAAACTCAGCCATTTTCGATCCTACGGAGTGGAAAAAGCTATAATTCTAATTGAAGCGCACTTCCTATTGGAGGAATGTCATTATAAAAATATTCGTTATTAGGCGCATCTCGCTTATCCCTTTGAGCCCCATTGACGTCTATAGGCGTCATTTAGACCCTATGCACTTGTAGGGCTTCTCGCCAGTCCAAAAAGAGACCAAAAAGTCTTCAGAGGGCCTAGGGACGACTTTAAGGCACGAACTCAAAAATTTGGTCAGATTTCGGCGCGCCTCCCCCACTAAACGTACAAGCGGGGGGGTTTCGAAGGGGGGGCGGCAGCCCCCCCTTCGGCCTGTCGTGGGCGTCTTTTGATTTTAATGAGATTCATTGACCCGAGAATTTTTGATTCTAATGATATTCATAGACCCCACCCAGGGCCTCAAGAAAACCTGCAAATTGGTGGTGTAAGGTTTGCCATCAGTCAGATCTGGCCCAAGTTTAGGGAAATGCTGGGCGAAAATCCGGCTGACATCCACCTTTGACCTCCGATTGCTGGCCTTGTGGGGGGTCATGAATATCATTAACGGTATTGCCAGAGGGGTCTCTCCATGTGTGCGGGCCCCACCAAGTTTGGCCACTGAGGAGCGAATGCTGTGGGAGAGGAGTACCTACGAAAGTGGTGTGCGCTGAATGCATGAAAATGTGTTGTCTTGGTGGGAAGAATTCGGTGGTTAAAGGGTTATAGGCGCATATCTCCTTCCTGTGGAGTTATAGGCGCATGTGCCTAATAACGCGCGACTACGGTATTTGGAAGTCACGTTTTGTTGCAAGGATTCATCAAAAATTCCGTATGCCTGGAGCTCCGGATGTCAGATTTTAAAGTCCTGCTACTTAGCTACTCACCATGCATGTCAAGAAAAGGAAATTAGAATGGCTTTAGTTTCATAGTGAGAGTCAACTGAAGATGTGAGGCATGTGTAAAGTGAGGTTGCAGTACAGTAGTAATGGTTGATTTAAGCACACACAGATGATTGGTTTAGGTTGGTGGTATTTCCAACTTGTTACACAGGACTTGGAGTTAGCCTCGTTCCCAGGTCCGCACGCCACTTTCAGTTGCACGAAAGAAGCTCATTCCCAGGCCCGCGCGCCACTTTCAGTTGCACGAGAAAAAAGAAGAAGAAAAAGATTGCATGAGAGAACACGGGAGGGCCTAGTTTGGTTCCCAGACCCTCCCTCCCGCCCGCCCCGGAAACGAAACGCAGAAGGGTCTGGGAACCAAACTTGGGAGGGCCTGTGCATACTAATAATATTATGCATAGTTTATCCATCACTCATGTATATAATTGTCACTGTACAAACACACAGTCACTAAACATGAAGTGAGTAAGTTATTTAGCATGCTTTTACGAACTTCATCCGTGTATTGTGGTGAGTTTGAGCGGATGATGTTTTCTTAATGGCCTCCATTCGAGTGTTGCGGTATATCTGAGGTGACGATTTGCGACGTGGGCTTTCTCCGGCATAGCGTGGTTGCTTGGAGGTTCGCACACAATCTTCACTGGCAGACCTTTTGCGTGTACAGTTCCCTGTTGGTAGCAACCATGCATGAATGATTAGAATATAGCTCAGTCATGTCATTCATCAACGGTATTATACAGGTAAATAAATCAGTCATGAGGATGCTCCTAACGCCCCTCCCACATGTACTTGAGTTATTGCAACTGCACACTTGCATGATTGTGGTTACTGCTATCAAGGATGAATATGGTAACAAAACTTAACATGAAGCCGGTGTCCATTACACCTGTTGCTAGGGGTGTAGTTGCCATTAGTAAACATGCTGAAGTTACTGTGTACATTTACCTGGAGTGGTGTTCAGATATAGTGCTGAGTCTTCATGTGGTGGCATATTCTCTGAATCGGATGTATCCTAAGGCAAAGAAAATTATCAGCCTGAGTTTTCAATCTGCAGGGAGCTATCCATGACATTTAACGTCTATGCCTAACTGTGTTGTCTGATTAGGGTTCAAGTATATGTACCTGGAAGTAAACTTCACCCTCGATGGTGAGAGAGAGAACTCCTTCCTGTGATAATGCAATCTTCTGTTCTTGTGATAGATGAGGAACATCTTGCTCAGGAATCTGGAAAGTCAATTCGAGGCACCCCTTTCTCACCTTGAGGAGTTCAACATGCTTCTGGAGTGTCTCATATACAAGGGTTTGTAGCTGTTCAAGAACAGTTGCTTCTGTTTCATTGACACTGTACCCCGTGCTGGCCAGCTTCAAAACAAGCTGCTTCGAATTTTCTTCACGTTCATCACCGTAGGCGTCTTGTGGAATGTTGAAAACCTTCCTCTCAAGGAAAACTCTTCGTGCCTCGAGGTATAGTGCCATTCTTTTGTTATCCTCTTCTGTGCCATGGTGTTTGACTAGCTGTTCCAAGATGCGAGTGTTGAACCACGACCAATAACTAGCTGACCAGGCAAAACATTCTTCTATGGTCTTCCAGGTGAGACGGCAGGATGAACGTTTGTTCATAGGTTTGATCGAAGGTCGAAGATTCTTCACATGCATACTAATAAGGTGAAGTGAAACTTTCTTTTTCTGAAATGATTCTAATGTTGCAGTAGTAACGTCATCAAAGAAGCAGGCAATTTCGTTGGTTTCGCTCTGAAGCTGGGATTCAAATTGCTTACGATCTATAGCCGGCATACTGCTCATATCAAGATAGGGAAAACTACCTTCAGGACACCCTCGAGCTGAGTATGTAGCCCAGGTACAACTTCCACATTTGCAAGCAAAAAAACTTGGTGACCCAAGGCTAATGCCAGAATCTTGAGCAGAATCTTGAGTTGCAGATATCGGGGTGTTTGGCAAAGTTGACTCTGGTGAAATATTTGGGCGGTTCCCTGCAATGGGAAGATGAATAGCTACTGAAGCTGTTAGGCAGACGACTTCAAAACCATGGGAGTTACAAGTCCAATTTAGACCGAAGTGATACATGCAATGACTTCGATCAGTAATAACAACCTGTTGTCAGCGAAAAATAAAGCCAAAACTTAGCTAGAGTCCTCGTCCTCTGACACAGAATGAGACAGTTTTGTTTCACACTTAGCTGTAGCATACAGTAGCTAAGTGATCAAAAAGAGGAAGTGGGATAGGCCTAAGGAATGATGCTTCTCTCTCAGGGCACACCAAACCACCTAAGTACATGTAGTGAGAGACCAAGCACTGCTAACAGAGTAGAACGCTACTACTTTTGATACGTCCCTGAAGTGTGATGCCATTCGAATTCTGTTCAACTGCTACATGCAATAATGTTCCCTTACCCCACTATACACCACATAATATCACTATACACTACACCACATATTAGTATACACTATACCACATAATAATTATGTGCCAGTTTTTGGTGTTACATTTCCTGCCAGTGCAGCCACTACCGCACAGAATAGGATCTGGCTTAGTACGTATACATGGCATACTTAAAGTAAGTACTCCT
The DNA here is from genome assembly GCA_963931865.1 of Axinella damicornis. Classification (NCBI taxonomy): domain Eukaryota; kingdom Metazoa; phylum Porifera; class Demospongiae; order Axinellida; family Axinellidae; genus Axinella; species Axinella damicornis. The sequence goes on along the minus strand of OZ007507.1, from coordinate 11,450,150 downwards.
CACCTGCAATCTTAGGGGTACTTGTGCAGAAAGGCATGGTATTGTCAATCACTTGCAAAGGTTGACGTTTAGAGATCTCGAACACTTTGAGTGATGAATTTCCTATGATATAGAGTGGAAAAAGCAACAGCATTGTAGTGTAAAGTAGTGAACTATAGTTATAGAAGTACTGTAGCAGACAATTAATATGAAACTTTGATCATGACTTGTGCGTAGATCTTCAGTGACTAATCTTCTCTCTATGTGAAGTGTAAACGTTTAGTTTCTCACCAAGGGCTTTGCCATGTGGGTGGGCAGCTATTACCATTATACAATATTCATCCACCACAAAAAAGTGAGGAAATGCCTTTTGTCACACTCACAGATGAAAAGCAGTATCGTACAACTGGCTGCCAAGCAATCAGACATCTTGCAGGTATACAGTCCGTAGTATTCTAGCTGCACGCACAGTACAAGATTGACAAACTAACTGCAGTGTGCATGCACGATAATGGCCAGCAAGGTTGGTCCCAAAAAGCTGTGGACGCGGGGAATGAGAAGCTAACCCATATAGAAATGCCAAGGTTGTAACAACCATGCAACAACCTTGTACCCAGGGTAAAACAACCTTGGAATTGAAACTGTAACAAGCAGGATATTTGGTTGTAACAACCTTGTGACAACCTAGCAACAAGGTTGTGAAAGGAGGTTGTAACAACCATGCAACAACCTTGGAATTGAAACTGTAACAAGCAGGACATCTGGTTGTAACAACCTGGCCAACATCATTGAACATTGCATACATAAAAATAAATGCAATACATAACTAAATAAGTCCTGGGGTAATGAGTGATAAAACAGTTCCAGTGAATTACAAAGCTAGTACATCTACGATGATGAGTGATATAAATAATGGCTTTACAATGATCAGGCTGCTACTGCTTGACAGTCTCGCATACCAGATTTTTCAGTTCCCAGCATGTGACGATTGTGACCACTTGTGTCATCACACGGTAGGCCATTAGGGAGGGAAGGGACTGATTATTTTTCCTGTCTGGGTATGAGGGGCTCATCTGTAGGAAGAAAAGTGTTATACGTACGATCATTAAACAGCTCTAATAGAGTATCTATGTACTGCCCCTGAAAGATTGTAGTAAAACGAGTAACATATAACATCTTAACACATTGCACACAGAAATGACATAATTATTAGTTGCTAGGGGCGAGGATTGCAACAACGAGCAAAGCATAGCCAAGTGAAACTTTCTGAAGCACAAGGTACGTACGCCAAATGAAAATGTGTAGCAATAGGCTTGAGCTGCCCATGACTCACCATCCGATGAAGCCAGGAGTACTCACCTAAGTGAACGAGGGGGAAGTAGGCGAGCGAAGCTACTTGACACCAATTGATGCCGTGGCCAAGGCAAAGCTTAGTTGCCTAATAGCAGAACACACAATATATCTGGTCTCGGGATTGGTAGGGGCCTGCCTAACTTCAAGACCAAACCGCTTTTATTATAATAATAAAAGCGGTTTGGTCTTGAAGACCCCCAATTATTCTAAGACTCAACGGGCAGAGTGGAGTGAACCAACTTTGTTGTTGATCGCAAAACCAACTTGCTGGCCACACTCTTCTTTCAATGCTTGAAAGTCTATAAGCACAACACTAACGAAAGTACTAGGTGCAGAGGCTCTCAGGCTTCATAAATATCAAGACAGTTCAGTGCCTTGCGGTCACGGTACACACAAGGGGAAATTATGTACATGTGTACGAGGACCGGCCCCTCAGTGCCTTAGTTCAACCATAAGGAGCCGTTCTTCGTACTTGCCCCAGTTTGTACATTATAGTCTAGACTTACCCGCGATAATCCCCGAGTTAGGAGAGGATGCTGCAGTCCCCAAGTTCTGTCTGCACCAATGGTCCATGCGTACACCAGCTGTCCAGTAGTGTTTCCTGTTGATGCTACCGGGTTTCCAGGTCAAGGTAGGGCATGATGATTGCACGCTTTGTTTCCACAACCGGTAGCGAACTCTGACTCTAGCTAGCTAGCTAATCAAACAAACAAGCTCGAACGCGAAGCTCTGAAAACAGTTTACATTAGCAACCAAATTGGTGAATATGACGTCAAACACCGATTAAGTAGTTTACATTAGCAACCAAATCAAAATTGGGAGGTACATGACATCAAAACATAGTTTACATTAGCAACCAAGTAACTAAGTAGTGTACATGCAACGCGTTATGTGCAGGATTCATTCCACAGAATTATTTTCCATGCATGGATGTTCCGGTTGCATGCCTTCTCACCCCACTGTTTGTCGCTTGCAGTACTAGCACGGGGGAAGGCCTGGTAAACTTGCCACGCATGTGACATATATACCTGTACATTGGAGGAGTTGCACATTCTTTCTGTACAGCTCTCGGTCAGCTTTCTGAACTCAAGAAACGTAACCAACACTGCCTGATGTTGACCACTCAGTGGCCCATGGCTGCGACTGGTGGCACTCCGGAGTTCCTCAGGCCACACGTCCACCCAAATCCAATGTGCATGTACGTATGTCACTGCACATGACAAGTTTTAGCTACCAGTCCTTCCCCGTGCATGTTAGTGCCGCAAGTGACAAATGCTGGGGTAAGAAGGTCTGGGTATAAAGCTAGTTCCACTGATGCATGCATATTCCGGTCTATGCAGGTTCCAGTACAGTTATCGGAAGCATGCTACTGGTAACCATGTACATCACGGTGATGGAACATGCATGCTCCAGGTGCTGACAAATGTGTCATGAAGGTTGTTGTGGCTCTTGTGAAGCGCAAAAACCACAAAGTACATGGATGCACACCCTGAGTTAGAAGCTGGATATAGCAGCTTCTAACTCAGGATGTGTTTACATGCATGTACATGTCATCTATGGCTTTTTGAGTTGGAAAATAAACATAAGGTAGCTATATAGGTGTTGAATGCAGTATAAAAGAAGGAGTCACAACCATGTTCTTCAAGCTAGCTAGCTAGGTGGAAATCAGGCGCACAAGCTTGTTACAAGGTATAGTACGTACAGTACTGGTGTATACCAGGATGTCACAAGGTTGTTCACCAAAGTGGCAATCTTTCAAGGTTGTCACAAGGTTGGCAAGTTAAGTGTACCAGGTTGTCACAAGCTTGTTGAAATCATGCAAGGTTGTTACAAGGTAGGGAGTTAACAGTACAAGGTTGTCACAAGCTTGTTGAAATCATGCAAGGTTGTTACAAGGTAGGGAGTTAACAGTACCAGGTTGTCACAAGCTTGTTGAAATCATACAAGGTTGTTACAAGGTAGGGGAGTTAACAGTACAAGGTTGTCACAAGCTTGTTTGGACCAAGTACAAGGTTGTCACAAGGCTGGTGACCTTGTCACAACCTTGCCACCAGGTTGTAACAAGCTTGGCATTTCTATATGGGATATGCAACAAATAGTGGCCTTAATACAGTACTTAATTTGGTAGTGGTGATGAATGTCGTGTATTACACACCTTGAGCATCTGTAGCAATAGCAGGAGAACACGGTAGAGGCGCAGCTGAATGGCTATCAGTAGGCACTGTATAATAAATACACAATGACACATGTTCATGTAATTGTTGTTGAAGAACTTCAAACAACAAAGTATGGTGGTGGATGCGTTCTCTGATCTAATTAGCTAGCCTTGCATGTTCCTGGAACAGCTCCCATCCATTGCACATTCATGTACACCCCCCCCCCCCCCCCCCCCCCCCCCCCCCCCCGTAAGCCACGATTATGATAGCTACACAGTTGATACAGTAAAGAGTCACTACAGCTAAACTCAGTCACCTTACATCAGTTATAAAAGTGACACAAGCTCTACAATGGGCTTTACTGAGCCTGTATTTTAGGAAATACCTTCTCTGGTGTGTTAGCATAATTATTGTCTGGGAAATGGTAATAACTAACCAGCTTCCAGTTGAGTGTTCAGGATACTGAAACCGAGCCTGCTTTCACCTACAGCTTTGGTCCGAAGTGCTCTGGAAAGTGCCTCAAGTGTTGGACATTCGGCATTAGCCAACCATAGCTTCAACATTTCTCTATTACGACATTGTGCATCTGAGTCGTTATCTCTGATGGTATCAAGATCTCCTGAAGGTAGTCCCAACTGCAGTCCTATTTCGTACCACTTGGGTCTAACAGGATGCAACTGTTCCACCAGCCAACTCAGATCATCTTTGGAGAGCACTGTGAATCAGAGGGGCATGTATAAGATACTGTTGAATGATTGTACTATTGATTTCATGAAGATCATTCCTTTCCTACAGCTTGTTGGTCTCTTACTTTAACCAGCCATCTCACAAATGCATATCTGAAACAGAGAAAGGGTTACACAAAAGGATTCGCTATTTAAGCCTAGCCTCGCTCCCAGATTATTGAGCGCCTTGGAACGAGGCTAATGTAAGCCATATATAAGGTCACAGGCACTCATACTTCTAGCATTGCCAATTCCCATGAACAAGTCACTCATGCAGGCAATGTACACCTCCTCTAGCCCAAAACAAGCCTTGCACACAGGGAAACCGAGACTCTACATGGTACAAAGAGTCATTTACACGGCAATCAAGAGAAACAGCCCTAGCCCCGTACCCATGCTGAGGCCATAGGTACAATAGTAACACCAAACTCCGACATAGTCATGAAGTTTTGCACCCTGCAGGTGACACCTAACCAACCCCGCACTGTCTAACCCTCTTTGCCGGAGCAGATCCTATCTCACAAGGACATTAAATGGACACCATGAAGTTGAATGTCTCATGCGAGTACGTTAATGTTCATTCAGGAGCAGGTACAATAATGCTTTGCATACATAACCTAGGTATTCAAAACCTCCACACTCATTAACAAGCATCTCTGTCATATCCCCCCTGCATGGGACAAACTAGTTACTCGTCAATGGGGGGTGTATCCCCATCTAATGGAATAGCGCTACCAATTCTGATATATGACCTAGGGACTCAATCGGTAGCAACGTTCGACTGTAGGGCTTACATCACTATGCAGCCAGTCATAATTACTCAGTAGCTACACGTATGAATGCCATAATCAGCAGCATAATTATAGAAATCAAGCAACGATTTTTACATAACCACGTTTTGGCTCCCAAGCAATGGCGGACCTAGTGAAAGGTTGGGGAGCTACCTTAGGATATTAGCGCTTATCTTCCAGGGGATGATCATCGTCTGTGATACCGGGAACTATTTACCTATGATAATTAATACATACCTCTCTCTGCCATATTCAAGTGGTGACTGATTTGCACTTCGGGCTAGGCTCCTCGTTGATCGATCGTTCTAAATCTCGCCCTTCTTTTTTAAAAACTTGGTCATGCGCATGCGCAAATCGACTTTCGTCGACCAATCAGAGAGGCGTATTCAATCGTCTGACATTTCAAATATTATTGACCTTACATGTATGCAATAAGCCAGTTGCAAGCAAGCGAAAGTATTCACGGAATGTATGACGTCACATCCGGTTGCTCTATCGCAGCTACGTTAAGTATTGCAGTCAATGGCGAAATCGGTAGGTGGGCGTTTGAAATGTGCGCGTGATTAAAACTATGCCGATCAGACAATTTAAGTGACCGCGGCGATAAACAAGAGACCTGGACGGTCAAGACCAGGGGGGGTGGGACAAGGTCTGTGCGCACGTGGTACAATTAACATTCCATAGGTATAGTGCACAATAATATACAAGAAGTGTGCGGAACTAGCAGACTAGTAACAGCTCTAGCGCTGACTTATCGCTGGGGTTCGATGGGGTTCGATCGCTTTATTGACTTCCTACCTGATGCTAAACACTTGAGTGCGGTCGACAAGTCTGCATTCGCTGATATTCTCTGTGAGTCTGCATGGTCACTTACATAACTGCTCAGTACAGGCACGTAGCAGTGTGTAGTGGCTTATACCCAGTTCGGTCACAGTCTTTGCACGGAGATTACTCTTCAGGATGCATCGAAAGCGCAATGCAGCCTTCTTCCACGGAGAAAAGCAGCAGAACGACTTTGCATTACGTCATACTAAATGACAGTGCACGTGATCTTGTCCTACCCCCCCTGGGTCAAGACGGTGAGCGAAGTGTGAGAATCGGTTGAAGTACGAACGAGAACAAAGCGGTCTTGCTACGTCTACAGCCCCCCTGCCTCCAGTGTTCAGGCTCTGTTCCTGCATAGCTAGATTATTATACTTCGAAGGTATTAGCTATGGTTTCTGTGACGCTTACTGCCGCGGACATACCGGGAGCAGACCTGAGCGAGCTGTTGGTTCTCTTTTGGCATCGCTATCGGGAAAAGTGCCTGGAACAAGCTCGCGACTGCGACCTCAGCTGCCTGCCATCCATCCAAAACACGCTGAACCATCTCGGTCTCGTACCTGGATCGCTTGGAAATCGGCGGAAGAAGGCGCTCGGATCCTGGCTTGGGTTGTTGCCACAACACGTTACAGGTATGTCCAGCATACTGGGTTGTTCTCGTTCGTACTTCAACCGATTCTCACTCTTTGCACACCGTCTTTACCGCCAGGTCCCGGATGTAACGTCACGTCAATCAAATTCCTTCGCTCTTGTGTACGTGTACGTGTGCAACTGGCTTATTACGTCACCAAATCAAGTGCACGTGATGCAGGCAGCCATGGCATGGCAGTCGTGTACCACAGGGCCTAGGGGCCGGGCCCGGGTAGTCTCGTGCCCAGACCCCACCCCTCGCGGGAAAGAGGGTCTGGCGACTTTGCGCAGAAGCCTCGGTCTTCATTAAAAATTCATACTTTCTAGGCAGGAATTTCAGACTGCCAATGAAATCGTAGAGAATTCAATTTTGTCTTTATTAGGAGCGAGAAGTTGTAGAAAATTCAAATTTCTCTTGCAATTACGTGTATCATTTCATGCGTAAGACTTCCGGTTCTGTCCGGTTTCAGGCGGTTAGCTGAGCTATGAATATTCGATGAAGACCGAGAATGTTGCTGAAAGTCACCAGACGGATATTCCGTACACGTTTCCGGCTGGGCACGAGACTAGGCCCGGGGGGTAGGACAAGATCACGTGCACTGTCATTTAGTATGACGTAATGCAAAGTCGTTCTGCTGCTTTTCTCCGTGGAAGAAGGCTGCATTGCGCTTTCGATGCATCCTGAAGAGTAATCTCCGTGCAAAGACTGTGACCGAACTGGGTATAAGCCACTACACACTGCTACGTGCCTGTACTGAGCAGTTATGTAAGTGACTAGTCTAGCGGGCTAGCCCCTCCAATTTTCCCCAGCACGGATCGACTCACGTGACCGCACGTTACTTCTCCGCGCGCGCATACTGAAAGCGATCGAGCGCTGGAGAAAGCGAAGGGCTAGTCTAGCGGGCTAGCCCCTCCAATTTTCCCCAGCACGGATCGACTCACGTGACCGCACGGGGAAAAGGAGGGTCTAGAAACTTTGGACCACTTTGCATGGGCTCTACTCGAAATCGGGTAGAGCCAATCAGATTGCAGCTGTCACGTGGTGATCTTCCAAATCGCTCAGTACAAGCGTTGAGGACTGTCTGAAGTTGCCTGCGATTGCTGTTCTCCTGCACAACGACCAAACAGACGGAAGTACAAACAGCCAACGAGGTTAGCGGGCCGGGAATCGACCGACTGCAGTTGCACTAATTGGAATATTATGACGTAAACGGACGTGATGTACTTAATTGCATTCTTTCGTACCGAGTAAAGTGGTCCAAAGTTTCTAGACCTTACTTCTCCGCGCGCGCATACTGAAAGCGATCGAGCGCTGGAGAAAGCGAAGGGCTAGCTTGTTAGACTATGTAAGTGACCATGCAGACTCACAGAGAATATCAGCGAATGCAGACTTGTCGACCGCACTCAAGTGTTTAGCATCAGGTAGGAAGTCAATAAAGCGATCGAACCCCATCGAACCCCAGCGATAAGTCAGCGCTAGAGCTGTTACTAGTCTGCTAGTTCCGCACACTTCTTGTATAGGGTTGGTGCAAAACCTGGACTCTGGACTCTGGACTGGACCGTGGACTGGACTCTGGACTGCATTTTGGACTGCATTTTGGACCGGATATTGGACTTGACTTCGTACGCATGGCCCAGAAGGCATGTCGGAGGTCGCTATATCTCTGTCTCAGTGGATGCCTATGGGAACAGTTAAGTGGGGACGACGTGCAGTAGCTACCCTGAGGCTGAGGTGGAGGCTGGGGCTCTATCCTACAGGATTATTTCTGCTGGGGCAAATATCAGGAATCTCAGATTCTGGTCGTTTTTGGCAGAATAGAGCATGTGCCGTCGATTGTTATACAGTTTGCTGTCTGAGTGAGCTACAAGACTGATTTCGTGCCTGTGATGACGACATTGTGTGTTAAGTTCTCTGCTGACGATGGGCTCTATCCTACGGGATTATTTCTACAGATATCAGACAACATCAGAACCCTGGTCACTTGATGGAAGTGGAACAGAGCGTGCTAGCTGTTGAGCTTGAACCAACTGATCATGTGTGTGTGTTGTATTTGTTGTGGACCAGCTTGGTCTTCTGTATGCCTTCTGGGCCATGAATGATTGAGTCCAATATCCAGTCCAAAATCCAGTCCAGAGTCCAGTCCACGGTCCAGTCCAGAGTCCAGAGTCCAGGTTTTGCACTAACCCCTTCTTGTATATTATTGTGCACTATACCATATGGAATGTTAATTGTACCACGTGCGCACAGACCTTGTCCCACCCACCCTAGTCTCGTGCCCAGCCGGAAACGTGTACGGAATATCCGTCTGGTGACTTTCAGCAACATTCTCGGTCTTCATCGAATATTCATAGCTCAGCTAACCGCCTGAAACCGGACAGAACCGGAAGTCTTACGCATGAAATGATACACGTAATTGCAAGAGAAATTTGAATTTTCTACAACTTCTCGCTCCTAATAAAGACAAAATTGAATTCTCTACGATTTCATTGGCAGTCTGAAATTCCTGCCTAGAAAGTATGAATTTTTAATGAAGACCGAGGCTTCTGCGCAAAGTCGCCAGACCCTCTTTCCCGCGAGGGGTGGGGTCTGGGCAGGAGACTACACCCACCCTGGTCGTACCATATGCCATGCAGCTTCAAGTTATCCGCTGAGTCATCCGCCGAGTGACTTCCGGTATACTTTTCCGCGGCCGCCGACTCGAAACTTTGCTAGAACCCCGCATGAAGTGCTTCTTTTGGAGTACAGGCAGGAGGAGCATGGGCCTGGGGAGTATAATCGCAAAAAGCCTGCAGGCTGGATAACTGTAAGTTAAGTCTCCGTCAACTATGCTATGTATAACTGCTTTCGATCACCGTTACATGTACACACAGCATGAAATGGCATTATTACTGTCAGGCACACTTGAACCAAGGGCATAGACAGTAAGGGTTTCCTCTTCAGAGAACGCACAAAAAATTAGTTCCAGGGTTATAGACAGAGACTATTTTCTACTGAGTCAGTATGATGCTGAAGGTACCAGCTGTGATCAAGCATGTACAGCTATATGACATGCTGGCCAGATGGTGGTAGGGGCAGGGGGCTGAGGAGGGGAGAGCTCAGATGAATCTCTGGACAACAGTCCCAAGACTCACCACAAAGATTTCAAGCCTCAATCCCCTAAAAGTCATGTGCGTATGTGGGGGAGTGTGGTACTGTAGTCGCTCGTATGGGAGTTGGACCTGTGCATAAAAGTGATTATGTGAGCTGTGCTTAATAACACACCACCATGGTATATGTTGTGTAGTGATGGTCTGATGGGGTCAATGCCTATGCCCAAGGTTCAGTGACTATAGTATCCAGTTGTAGTGAAATGAGTGTTTTACATCATGATGAACTTCCTCTTTGACTTGCACACACACACACACACACACACACACACACACACACACACACACACACACACACACACACACACATACGCACACACACACACTTACGCACACACATACACACACACACACACACACACACACACACACACACACACACACACACACACACACACACACATACGCACACACATACACACACACACACACACATACACACACACAGCCAGAAGGAAACCTGGCATGTCACCACACATGCTAAAGTGTGTGAACCTTTGGGAGTCCCAGCTGTAGCCCCCTCTCCCCTCACCTCCACCAATGGAAGGAGGGAGGAGGAAGGGGGCAAGGGCCTTTTTCAACCACAGGTGAGGGGGAGGGAGGAGGTGGTGTGACAATGGAGGGGGTATGAGGGGGAGGGAGGAGTGGAGCCATTTGCTGATATGTATTGATCATATGATGATCATGTGATGGTCATGTGATTATCAGGTGCACAGCATTATTCGTGCAATGAACCAGCTCTATGAGCATTTCCCGTAGCCAGAATTTGGTGTTGGTATTGGTGCACTGTGGTACTGGCTGCAGGTAGCCTCGTTCCCAGGCCTTCTCACCCTAGCGTTTGTCGCTTGCAGTAGTGCAAGCGACAAACGCTGGGGTGAGAAGCCTGGGAATGAGGCTAGGCTGCAGGTAGGTCTCACTGTTAGTGGCTGAAGCGATGGGGCTCTCCCTTGTCATGTGTGTGATGGCATGCTGTGTGAGTGTCTTTAAGATTGTTGTCTGTTATGACTGTGGCTCACAGTGGTATTGTGGCACCGCAGACAGTTTGCATCCAGGAGAGTGCATGTAGTGCTGTCGTAGGACCCCCTTTATATTCAGCCACACGCTGCCACTGCCAATGGCTCTGTCTCTGTGTGTGCGTGTACTTGGACAGCTGATATTCTGTACTGTGTGTAGGGATTATTGTGTACATTAATTTTGTTTTAGTAGTGCATTGTATATTCAGCTCTGAGTTATACATGCATGCATATAGTTCTTACGTGTCCTCTCCTCCCCTTGTCGTCTCCCTCCATCCCTCCCTCCCTCCATCTCCTCATCCTCTCCTCCCTCTTTTCACCCCTCACCGTCCGCCTCCTTCCTCTCTTCCCTCCGCCCCTCCCTCCTCTCCTCTCTCCACACCTCCCTCACCCTCCGTCTTTCCACTCACAGACTCTGGATCCTGTCCCCCCACATAGTGAATCCATTGATGTCATTGTATTGGGGGCGTGACTAACTGACCTCCTAACCGCGCCCACTTGAAGGATGCTCTCTGAAGTAGACTCCTGGGTTAATCACAGTTATGCCAAAAGGTGAATTCCCATGTACTGTAGGGTACCAATATGCATGGTACCAGGTGCGCATAATGGTCGAGATGAAGAGCAGAAGAAGGAAGTAGCGTGAAACGACCACACAATAGATTAAGCAATTCCCAGTAGTGTGTTACTATTTTTAGTGCACAATTAACTGCCTCCGAGTAAACTTCAAGAAAACCCACACAATGTTCCTGGGAAGGAGGAGACAACGTGAGCTTGTAGAGCCGCACATCGAGCATGATGGTCAGCCGATTAGGAATGAACGAACAGCAAAGTACCTTGGTGTGCTCATTGATGACAAACTCAATTGGAAGCAGCATATTGACAGTGTGGCTAAGAAAGTTGGCAGGAATCTGGGAATACTCAGGAGAGTGAGTAAGCACCTGCCAATGAAGACAAGGAAGATGCTGTTCAATGCAATAGTGCTCCCCCACCTGGACTACTGCTGTGTGGTATGGGCTAACTGTACCAAAGAGCTCCAGCAGAAACTGCAGAGACTCCACAACTACGGCATGAGGATCATACTGCAAGTACCTGCGAGGTCTCCCAGCAGTATGTCGAGAGCAAAGCTCAGGTGGACAACACTGGAGCAAAGAAGGGCCCTTCAACAGTTGAGAGTTGTGCATCACTGCATCCATGGAGCAGCTCCTGAGTATTTGCGGTCACTTTTCAGATGGCAACCAGGGACAGTCCGCACACGAGGACAGCTCAAGCTATTCTTAAAGGCCCACAAAAGTGAGATATACAGCAAATCATTCCAATACTCTGGAGCAAGGAACTGGAATCAGCTGCCAGATGCTATCAAGACCACCCGAAACCATTGCACTTTTACAAAACTAGTTAGAGGTCTCGTTGCCGGAAATTGATATTAATATTTTTGTACACCCATTCTGTGTTTGTGTTTCTGTTTTATAGTGTTTTTGCTTTTACAACCTTGTAATATTCCTTATTGTGTATGCATTGTACATATCCGTGAATGTAGTGCCCCCCTCTTTTTTCTGTATTATATTACTTCATAAGTATGTATAGCTATTGCACATATATATCTTTTTCCTTTTGCTTTATGTTTTGTATGTATGCAGGGCTCCCTGGAAGATCAGCAGCCACATGCTGAAGGGGTACCCTGTTGAAATAAAGTTTCATCATCATCATCATCATCAAGTGTATCATTGTCTCTCCATGATGCATTGGCTGACTGCCAAAGATTGTTGGGAGACTCATTACAGAGTTCCCATCATCAGATCCTTTGGAGCTAGGTGCATTTTGCAAAGCCAGTTTTGGGTATGATCTTGGCCCTAAAACAAGGCTATGCAGACATATTAATGTGATGTACAATGCATATGATGAACTCACTCAATTAAGGGTGCGTATGTATTATCATTTGGTTCTGAACAGCTAGGTTATGTGATTATGGCTGTACCCCTGTGTGATCCCTCCCAGACCTGGATGTGTTGAAGGAGGGCATGGTATCAAGTAAGGGCACACCCACACCCTTTGCCATGACCAGGGAGGATGGACACAGACGGATGGAGACATGTCTGCGGAGTCCAGTATGACCCAGCAGGAGTGGAATCAGAAACGAAGTGAGGAAGGGAGGATTGAGGGATGGTCAGGGGGGTGGGGGGAAGGATAGAGGGAGGGGCGGATGGAGAGGAAGGAGGCATCAATCACTGCTGCTTGTGCTAGCACTAGGAAACTGGATGCTCTGATAGACGAGCAGTAAGACCTTTACATGTCATTCAGTTATACCCGTGGCAGCCATACTTTTGAGTAAATACGCCCACCACCTCTTTGAGAGTAGCCACTCAATGGGCATATTCTCTGGTACACATTTAGTATGATTGTGCAGGTGATTTAATTTCTTCTCCTCCTCCCCATTCTCCCTACCTCACCCTGATCTCGTGCAAAGAAGACGGGAGAGCCGTAGGCAACACAGCCGTTACCTCATGTAGCAACTGCAGCAGGGTGCCCTGGAACAGGAGCTAGAGGCAAGATGACAGGAGCTAGTGCTACAGGTCACAAGGTACGTATGGACTGTGAGTTGGCCTGGTATAGCTAGATACTCTGCGTGATACTGTTGGTTCTTTTGTCGAGTTATTCCCTGTTTAAATGATTATCTATGCTTTGAGCTGAATACCTGCCTCTTCTTCCTCCTCCCTTCCCATGCACCCTCTGTATCCCCCCCCCCCCCCCCCCCCCTCCCTCTAGCTCTTCTTCCCTGATGAAAGTTAGTCCTATATACTGATCACTACCTGCACAATTCAAGATGAACACTTACACCAAGACGAATATGATCACTCATTGTTGCTTGCCAACTGTGACTGTCAGAAGCTCATCAGCTATGGCCTAGCATATAGATATAGGATGTATGCACAAATGAACAGTTTTCTGGGAATATGCACAACATTGTAACTCATGACTTTGTATTATTGACTTGACGTATACAAAAAGGTAGAAAGAATAATTATACTTGTAAAGTGACTTGTAGAAAGTATATACGTCGAACTTGATCAGCTCCAATCAGCAATATATACACCTATATGGACGGAACAGCAATACAGCTACAAGATGTAAATTTGAACTTTGAAGCTACTTTGCTGTAGTTAAAATAACGTACATAGCTATTTCTAATGGCTTATTGGCCATTTCAATACGTTTCACTACAGCAACCATTATACACGTATAATTATATCGAGGGGCAACCGCTCTCCTGGTAGGCGTTGCAACCCCTTCACTACAGCAACCATTATAATATACTATTACATAATATATCAAGGGCGTGACACTTCCATAGACATGCTAGTCACAGCTGCATGCGACCGGGGGCAAGAATTTATTCTGTGCTACTTGACTGCATTGCAGAAAGACTCTTGACCGTTTGACTGCACTGTATTTCAGCCATTGACCGTTTGACTGCGTGCACCTTGATCCTATAATATACGGAAGAATGCGTAGCGACTCCACCCCTTCCTTAGTACACAGGGTCAAAATGCCAGGTCGCAACTGTGACTACAGCGAATAAAATTATGGGAGTGTCACCCCACTTGCCTATGTGGTATAAGGCTGTTCCCACCGCCAGTATCTGACTACTTGTTGCATGCAAATATGGTGGGGAGGAAAGCCTGGGAGAGCTGGTCAAGTGCGATGACATCAGGTAGACAGATGGTAGACACATGGGGTATGGTGACCAACCGTTACAATACCTGTACCAATCGTCTGCCTTGCTGATATCCAACCATTGGATGGACAGTACAAGAAAGTACATCAAGAATCTTCGTTGGGCACTGAGCTGCCCTCCGTGTTTCTACCTGATGGCACCGCGACCGGATCTCCCAGGCCTCCACCCCACCATGCATAATGGGAACGGCCCGGGAACACAGCCAAAGTTAATAGTTTAGCTAGCTAATTCAGTGGCTTCGCTATCCTTTTCTGGTTATTAGTCCCACAGGAATTTAAGTAGGGCAATGGTTAGGGTAGGTTAGGTCCATAGCCAGCGCTGAATGAGCATGTGTGTCTACTTCCTGTTGGACCAGTATCCACTTCCTTTTGTTTAGACTTCAGCATCTCCAACTAGTTGGTTGTGAAGCTTGCTGCACATAGTTCACAGTAGATACTGGTCTGATATCGTATCATTAATGTTTTACACAATGCCTGCAGTTCAGTTTCACGCATACTGCATACCTGGACAGCCCTCTCTGTTGGTAGCCAGTACTGGCTATAGTCTTGCGGGCCAGTCTGGCCCACAAGACTAGTCGGTACCCTACCCTCGAGAGTCTGAAACTATTAATGGTAATTAATGTACCTGACAGTATGCCATTTCATGCTGTGTATACGCATGACATACTCAGGTGAATCAATGATTTCCTGCCTGCAAATTATAACGGTCATTTACATGCAACTAAAGACTAGAGTTGGACATTCAAGTTTGACACTAATGTCACCCTCAGACAGCAGAAAGGGTGAGATTTTGGGTAGAGACTGATACTCCTTGTACAAAATAGTGCCTCAGTTTATGAATTTTGGCACTGAGACTTCATAGCTTAGTTGACGGATCTTAACTTACAGTTATCCAGCATCCAGGGTTTTTGTTCCTGTGTATATACTCCAAAAGAAGCACTTCACTGTAACACTACCACTCTGACTGTAAAACCAGTGCTCCGTGGTTCTGATGAAGCGGAGAACGATCGTCAACAACCAGCTGCCTTCCTCTGTCGCCATACAAATCTCACACAAAGGTTTGTGTTAGATAAACGCAGCGGTTGCTTAGTGTATTTGGTCGTAGCTGCTCGTTCATAATCCAGCTACATAGCAGCTTCTGGATAATAGTCCGATATACCCATTGCTTTAAATTGATCTGCGTCAGCTCGCCCACGCGTCGAGCGCGTACGTATACTGACCGGCCGACCTACGCAAGAAGTAGTTCGTGTTCGGCGCCAAGATACTGTTACTGAAATCTGAGCTGCAATTGCTTCGCTGCCCATCAAGGTGTGATCATGACTGCATGGACTAGACACTGCGTAATTTTAATGCGCGATGGTATACCGACTCAAAATGGCTAATTAATGACCTCAAAATCTAATTTTGCATGGATACCACACGCAGTCAGGTTATGTGAACATGCATGCACTGGCCTCAATCTCAGTAGTCAAAACCAGTTAGTTCTATCCTCTATAGCCAGTAGTAAAAACCAGTTAGTTCTATCCTCTATATAGCCAGGCCATTGCCCTTACCCAAACCATTTGCCAAACTGTATCTCTACTCTGCATACTCGCATTGTCCAGTTACTGGACCATGCAGTAGCTTCTTCGCTAACTATGATTTGCTTATTGTGTTTGGTTCCTATACATATATAGCAGGGGTGTAGCTATCGTAGAAAGCAAGGAGGCCATTGCTATCATCGCAGCCATCGATACAGCCTCCTCTGCAACTCTAAGTTGGCTAATGACTAGACTCGTCCCCACACTACTCTGCCTAATTCCCAGTTTTTGGTGGATATTGGAATGCAACCAGGTTTGGTAGTACGATGTTGACTTCTTGCTATTCGATTGCTCCTGAAGATGAAGTTTCCTCCGGCCCCCCCCCCCCCCCCCCCCCTCAGCTGGTGCACTTATATACTTATGTACTTCAACAGCACCTAGCTAAGTTTATCTCTGAGCTTCACCACGTGCCATATCAACCAAAATTTGCTTTGTATAATTATGGGCCTGCTTATACATGTATGTGAGTATTGTACTCAGTTTTCTAACTTGCGGGCCTACTGAGTTGTCTTATAAAGTCCTAGTTATGCCCCTGCATAAACTAGCTGAAACCAGTCTATACTATCTTCAGCTAGGAGCTGCATGGTCCACCTGGCTTGCATTTGTCTGGTCAGCATCCATGCATAAATGCTTGTGATGCAAGATTAAGTGTACTTCTCCCCGTAGCCTAAGACCTTTGACATTAGCATTTGTACTTGTTACGTGTGCGGCATCTATAGATGCTGACAAATGTACCAGCTCAGCTGGGCATGCAGCAAGAGTAAAATATTGCTCAGCTGTGACTGTCATTCTTACCAGTTTTCATAAGCAAGCAAAAGCTGACTGCAAGTTGCAAAATGCATGACGGGAGGAGAGAGAATTGCACGTACTGGTTCATAGGATTATTCTAAACTTATGTCAGTCATAATTCAATTGCATGTGTCTGTGCAACTCCTTTTAGGCCATTGGATATACCTATCTGTATGTGGAAGACAGCTATTCATAACTGCTGAAAGGCCTTAATATTCATTACTCGGAGTAGCAACTTGCTATTACAGTACACAGCACTCTCATGGGAGTCACACATGTAGTCATACATGTTGTGATTGAGAACACAAACACGGAATGTTTTCAATACAAGATGCATGCAAGTTTTCTGTCTGCAGTTATGTAGCTAGTGCAACTTACGTAACTGTGAATCATGATCATAAGCCCCCTATTTTTGTTGCTTGCTATGATGTATGTGGCTCTGTCAGAAGGGAAAGTGCTTGTATCACCGAAGCAGAGTACGTGAGTGAGACGTAAGTGTACACAGTTAAACTGTGGTAGGCTTATACCTTAGCAATCAAGGGCGCATATCCTCAGTACTGGATCCCACTCTGGATCCAGTACCCACACTTCAGGCTTCATATCCTCAGTACTGGACCACACTCTGGGTCTCCTCATTAAAGTTACGCACTCCATCATTGAGTTGCTGCCAAGGGAAACAGAATCATGTATTGTGTACTGTAAGTATGAAGGTCTGACTTGTGACACTGACATAATGCAACATGCACATTTTTGTTTCTCTAATTGTTCCTACAGCAATGTTTACGCTGATTCCTACCTCATGGAATGCTACATTAGGAGATGGTATTGTTACATTCCAATGCCGGCCTCAGAAAGCTGATTTTGTTGCTTGGCGGTTAAATGGAAGCTTCCTGTCTCAAATTGACTCAATGATTGTACCAGGCATTATACCAGGCATTGTACCAACTACCAATAATAGCTTTCTATACACACTTCGCATCCCAACAATTGCTGAATACAACAATACAGTTGTGGAGTGTGCTGCACTTACTGTTGGTCGTCAAAACAGCTCTTTCAGTGATCGTGTTGTGCTTAGAATGCAAGGTTGGTAGCTGAGCATAATTTGCCACATAACTATACTTTCAATTGTATATGGCAAGTTGCTTCATATTATTATGGCCAATGATATGATTTTGTACTCTGCCATTTTAAGCTAGTGCCACGATTTTGCAGCGAGGCTCATTCCCATGTCTTGCACAGTTCTCCTTCACTTGCAGTATGACTTGGGAACAAGGCTAATGATTGTGCACATCTGCATATGCATAAAAATCTGTGGAAACATTATATCATAGGTTGCATCACGAGTACAAAAATTCTTTGGCAAGAAATTAGCACATTAGCATGGCACGGACGAATCCTCTTTAATCTATAATAGCATTTCTTTCTGAATATTCATTTTCCGTATCTTGTCCCACCTGCAATGGCACATAGGTGTTTATCAGTCTCCATCATTTTCTTTCCTAAGGTCTCCTGGCTGCAGTGGGCCATCTAAGGGTATACCCTCAGCAAATGTCCATCCTCCTCACATGGACCCCTCCCTTCTCCCTGGACATTACTAGAGTGGACCCTGACCTCTGGTACTGCGTGGAGGTCTTCAATGTCACTACTAGGAGGATTCCGTTCTCCACCAACTGCAGCGTGTACGAGTCAGAATTTGATTTCACAGTACCCAACCCCAGCCCATGTGACCGGTTTGAATTCCGAGTGATGTCAGTAAATGCAGCAGGGAATGGGAATGTGTCAACTGTCAATGGAACATTCTTTGAGAGTAAGCACTGTGTTAGCACTGCACTGTTAAAGAAGAGGAGTAACTCTACTCCAAATTTGAGGATGCAAATTTAAGCCCTAATGGAGCTCTCCTATACATAAACAAGTGTGACTTCCATCTGCGCTTATAAGCATCTATTTATGTTATAAATGTGGTAACAATTACAGTTGCTTCTATTTTCCAACAAACTGTAGAACCTGGCCCAGATGGTGTTAATATTCTGGTTGAAGTTCTTTCAGACACAGAGATGAAACTGGGGATAAATTTCTCGGTAAGAAAATTTGGGATGCTTTTGTCTGAGCTAAATACACACCCTCCATAGTGAAAATGTCTTGCATAGATTGAGGGACTTGTAGACGAGAAAAAATCCACACACTACAGTAAATCATGAGTAAGTATCCTGTCAGCTAGAGAAAGGGAGCAATACCTGCAGCACACAGATGTGTTGGGAGTCCTGTTAAGGAGCAGGAATCTTTTAGAAGTTGAGATAAGTTGAGACAAGAGACAACTACATACAAAATGTAATCAATTGATGAGTCACCATCAACCATTTATAATGTCAGTGTGTGTGATTAACGGAAGTGGGATGTAAAGGGGGCAGGACTAGACTAGTGACGCACAAACATCATACTTTGTACTGTGCGTGACTTGATGATCTGTGAACCAGACTAGACTATTGACGTGTGGTGATACCTTTGTACTTATTAGGCTGTACATAGGGATATGCATGCCGGACTCATGCAGATGCTGTGAGTGAGGCAAGACCTCCAAGCATAACTGTGTGAAGAGAGAACTGTCAGCATAACATTGTGCTAAGTTAAACATGAATGCAGAGACCTGCCCAGCACCGGACTTCTCACATAGGCAAATGACATGTACAGGATATGAGGGTTTTTTCTCTCTCTACTTGTGTAACATACCACTTCATAACATACTACTTCATAATATATTTACCACATGTAGCAACCCCAGGATATTTGCAGCTCACAAATATTTGTTGCTGAAACCATGAATGGACTTTTCCAAGCTCTTATTCTAAGACTTGTTCCTGAAAGAACTGGGCCAGGCCTGAGTGCCAACGTGACCAACGACACCCTTCCATTCAACTATCACTACGATATCACTATTGAGCTGGGAAATGCTGCAGGAAGTATTAATGTCACTGGTGATTTGAGTAAGTTGCCACCAATTTGTGATTATGCATAAGGTCAAGGCGTAGCTAGTTGTCCATTTAATTTAGGGGATGGGTAGTTAGCTGACTAGTACTCCAAAACTTAAGGTTGAGTTGCAGAAATGTATAAAAATGGTTATATTATGTCAGTATTACAATGTACATGGAAACTTTTTTTCTCTCAAGGTCTCTTTGACGTCCAAATGGCTATAGTCAGCAATTACTCTCCGGGGACAGTGAATGTCAGTTGCACATTTGCAAGACACTCTCAAGGTCTTGGATGTCTGGTGGTACTACATCCACAGAATACATCCCAGACCGAGATGTTTGCCTGTGCAGCCAGAGACAACAGCAGTGCTCCTACAGCCAACATCTCCATATATGGAGTGCCCAAAGGCAGTCACACTGTGCTGGTGTTTGATGGTGAACAAAATGGTCTCCTGTCCACACGAGCAGCAGCTGTCCAGAATGTCACTGTTGCCGAAGGAGGGCCAGATCCTAGTAAGTTACTTCCATGTGACTACTTTTGTTGGTTAGATTGCTATTGCCAGATTCTCTTGGAAATATGCCTTATCTGAGTAGTCATTTAATGCTTAAGAATTGCTTTGCCATGTGACTTACAGAACTTAATCAGACACATTCATATACAGGGTAAGAAGCTCTTCCCTATTGAAACCAACATGATGCACCTTTTGTGTTTAAATTCTGCTAACTGTTATTTTGCAGTGAATTCATTTGTGAATGCAAGCATCCAGCCAACACATAACCAGATTTGCGCTAGATGTCCTGCAGAGGGTGAAACAAAAGGATGTGTTGTGATAATACACCCTGCTTGGAACTTGGAGTCTGTTGAAAGCCATACAATACAAAAGTCTGATAGGCGGTGCTTTCATCAACCAAGTGGTGAATACACTGTTGCTGTGTTTGGGCAAAGTATGGACAGAGTTCTCCAGATGGTTCCTCTGAATGCTTCAGTGGTTTCCATTTCCAAACCAACTACAGGTACGTCCAGTGAGATAATGTGAATGTAACTCACAGTACACCCACCACACAGACTGAACCTTTAGAACCCAGTGCTACATAATGTGTTACTAGGTGAATGCAGGACATTGTGGGGCGAGTGTGAGCAGAGCAAGCTTCTTGCATTTTTGCCATTGAGGAAGGAATGAAGTATCAAAAGTTGCTGAGTTGTCAGTGTGGTCACAATATTTACACATTAATTCTTGGGTCTGGGGCAGACAATTTATCAATCCAGATTGCTGCTTATGTGGCACATTGCTTTTAACATCTTAATTCCTAAAGGGGGTGCTGCCAGGTTCCAAGGGGCCTTGGCCTTATGCTGAGTCTGCATGGCTTTGCACTGCTCTGTGTGCCCCATTTTGTTGAAGTTAATTATGTAGTGGCCAGCTTCATGCTATAAGTGGATCCCGTCTCAAACAAGCTCCAACCCCAGTGAGAGGTCCTATAACTTGCCAATCTCAACTTTCGGCCACTAGCTATGTACAATTATGTCATGCAACTGCTCGCACCACTACTTGAGAATCAAGAGGGTGGCCACCTACATGTAGCCTCATTCCCAGGCTGACTCCCGCTCCGTTATTAGCCTCGTACATGATCTTTGAACCACCCAATCGAAAAGCGGTTCAAAGGTCATGTATGCGGCTAAAAATCAGTGGGAGATGGCCTGGAAACGAGGCTAGCGGCCATCGAGCAGAAGGAACAAGTTTACACAAGTTTGTATGCTGGTTAAGTTGTATAGTATAGCTGGCATAAAAAGTATAATTATTACAAAACAGCACCACAAACTTGCTACCAGCTGCAAATTGTACAATAACATTCCAACTTGTGTAGCTAGGTTATAGAGACAAATCGATTCAACTGTCACCATCATGTATAACTTAGGTACTATATAGCACACACAGTACAGTGGAAGACGAACATGGATAAAACACAATACTTGAACTATACAAAATATTTCATCTGAAGTGGAAAAATGTGCAAAACTAAAGTTTAAACTGATCTTGTAAAATTAATACTGTGACAGATTATAAGTCTGAACCTTCATACGAGTCACTGTCTCTCTTGTCCTGACTGTCCGATGATGTTGTTGACTCTTGCCGTGATCTGGACAGGGAATAGCTCGGAACGTTCTCCTCCGGGGATGGTTGCTCTTGCTGCAACGAGGGGTGAGAATCATGATCTGAACTGGCAATAACTGTCAGTACTTTTATCCCAGGCCCGATGCCACTGTCGTCATCTTGAGCAGCAGAGGGGGGAACTACCACTGGGTGGCTCTCTTCTGATGAAGAAGAGCCACTGGTGTTCACTTTGGGTTGTACCTCCACAACGCTGGAGTTGACAGTAGCTTGCGGCGATGGGGACGTGAGTTGATCGCAGGGTGAAGTTCGGGGTGTTATGGTGTCCGAGTCAGCACCTGTAAACTCAGTGTCCATCCGATTCTGAGGGGTTGGTGTGGCCGAGTCGTCACCCAAAAAGGTGTCTGGCGGTGCGACTATGATTCTGGCGAGGCTGTCATTCTGCTCCTCCAATCCTGAACCAAGAGACTCACTGCTTTGACATTTTGGTAGAACCTGAAGAGTGACCAAAAAAAAGCATGCCGACCGGTTTCAAGTAACCAGTGACTATCACTATTGTTGGGAACCAAAAGGCACTATGTGACAGTGGTACTTTCTGTCTCCATTGGTTACGCTCACATGCTCATAAACAGACATTCAGTATCATTTAGTAGCTCAGTTCATAGAACGTGGGCCACAATGAAATATCTACCAGGTTAGCCAGCGAAGTCTTTTGAATGGCACTTGACCCAACAACCATCAGGCTTTCAGGGATGACCATCAGGTTTCAGGGCATATACTGAGTTGGGAGTGTGGTAGTCTTGGTATCAGATCCAGTCTGGTACCAAGACTAGGATTGTGGTAGTCTTGGTACCAGATCCAGTCTGGTACCGAGACTCGGATTGTGCTAGTCTTGGTACCAGATCTGGTACCGAGACTAGGATTGTGCTAGTCTTGGTGCCAGATCCAGTCTGGTACCGAGACTAGGATTGTGCTTTCTTTGCTGCCTGATGCTCCACTGGCATTGTTGAAATTACAGTAACTACTGTTATACCTCTTCAGTTAGTTCAGAAGTAGAGACAGCCTGAACAGGGAGCACCTCACTCTCTGAGCCTCTCTTGCTGGCTTCTCTGCTGCCAATGTCACCAGTGATCTGAAGGAAAGAGGTACAACTAGGGATGACTACACAATCCTGCTTAGCATGCATATCCATATCAACAATGTATTGTTCAATGAGGGGGTCCCAGGTGGGGGGCACCATGGATCCCACCCTACACCATACCTCCGTCTGTTCCAGGTCTTCTTGCGTGGAGTTAGGTGAGAACACCAGCTCCTCCTTGCTGCCCGTGAGTGCCTCAGCGGAGGTGTCACCAGGAAGATCAAGAGACAGATGAGGTACGCTACACGACGGGAGAATCAGAGGATCATTTTGTGATGCAGTTACAGTACCCGGTCCACTCCGAACTAAAATATGTTGTACTGTTTACAGGTGTAGTTTTCAATAGTTGTACTAGTCTCGTGCCCAGACCCTCTCATGAAGGTCTGGGAACGAGACTATATTTGCACTTGTGCTGTTGCCAGTACACTGCAATCCACGGATACTGGATAACTGTTTGGATCACTTGACTAACCAAGTTGGATTTGCTCGGACAATGAGTAGCTATCAGCCTGATGAGTGCTTGTTATGTATAAACACTGGGCATACTTTGGTCTGGGAGATTGCTCGTCCATGACTATGAGCAGTTTGGAGAGGTTTCTCTGAATCTCGGCGATGATGTCCGTCAGCCTGGCCTGAGTCTCAGCAATGATGCTCTTGGTAGGGTTGGGCACCATGATGTGGGACACAGTGGCTATGATCTCACCCGCTGTTTGTGGGAAAGGAATGGGGAGGGGAGGGGGGAAGAGGAGGGGGGAAGGGGAGGGGGAAAGAGGAGGGGGGAAGGGGAGGGGGGAAGGGGAGGGGGGAAGAGGAGGGTGGAAGGGGAGGGGGGAAGGGGAGGGGGAAGGGGAGGGGGAAAGGGAAGGGGAAGAGGGAGAGGAGGAAGGAGGAGCTAAGTTTCTGGTTGCCTAGTTTGATAAATAAGGGAAACCACCTCGTAGATAGTAGGCATGGCGACACACAGCATGATGACTGTTTGTAGCATGACGATTTAATTATTGCTCATGCCGAAACAAGAGGTTAAAACTACACATTTGTAACTACACTGCTTACCTTGTTCAATTGACGCTGAGACAATGTCTCTTGGAGTCTCGGCAACGATCCGTGTAACTCTGTGCTGGGGTGCAATCTCTTTAACACGTTCCCCACTAATACCACCCTGTAGGTAGATACAATGTACATGTGACGCATCATTAGGAATAGAGCAGGCATGTGACTGGCAATGGAGATCATGTGATCAGTCATCTGACTTAGCAGTAATGTCATGTACGTATAACAAACGATTATTCACCTGCATCGCTCTCAAAATGTTCAGTTTGTCAGTGAGGAGCTTCTTCATGTCGTCGTCTATTTTGTCCAGTTGCTCTGCAGGAGATTTGTCATCAACATAAGAGATTACCAGAGATTACAAGAGATTACCAGAGATTACAAGAGATTACTACGCTGGATAACTACAAGAAACCCAACATTATTATCAGCACTAGAGATTACTGGAAATTACTGGAGGTTACTACAGAGTAAGAAATCCTGAGACACTGTACCTCTGGGGTTGAGGTGGGAGGTGAGAGGGGAGAGGCCGAGGGGGAGTCTGCCGGGGTAGTCATCGGCTACCGGAGAGATAGGTATCTCTGGAGATAGTTGGTCTGCACAAGAAGGAAGACTACATTGATAAGGAGGAAAAGCATGTTGCTAAGGATGTTGATAAAAATGAGGAGGATGTTCCTATGTATGAAGACGTTGATATGAATGAAGAGTTGCTCAGAATGACTAAGAATGAGGATCGATATCAAAAAGTCGTTGCTAAAAGCGAGGATGTTGATATGGATGAAGAGTTGCTCAGAATGGAAATGTTGCTAAGAATGAGGATGCCAGACCCAAATCATGCATTGCAGCCCACCCACCTTGAGTTCCCATCATCGCTCTCCTAATAGCCTCCTCCCAACTGCAGAGAAAATAGTTACAGTACCATGGTTACTGAGTTAAGCATATCATTATAGCAGGAATAGACGAGACTACTATAACTAGAGGCAAAAAATTTTCTTTGAAAAATTAAAAAGGATTTAGTGATGGCCTGTCACATTTGGAATTATTCCACCTCTCGAAAAAGCTAAGAAACAAGGAGAAATCCCATTAACCAGGCTCCGTCCCATCCCATTATAAAATGTAGAATTTAGAGACGGGATGGGACTGAGCCTGGTTAATGGGATTTCTCCTTGTTTCTTAGCTTTTTCGAGAGGTGGAATAATTCTGAATGTGACAGGCCATCACTAAATCCTTTTTAATTTTTCAGAGAAAATATTTTGCCTCTAGTTTGTGCACTTTTTCAAGTGCATGAAATGTGTAACTTCTTAGTCATGGTACGTGCAATGTCACTGTAAGGGTACGGGGTACTGGATGTATGCCCTGATGTCAGATTTTAAGATGTTGTGTTGCCACGTTAGCCTCGTTCCTAGGCTCGAGCCTGAGACTACATGTACGGGCCATGTCAACAAAGCATAGCTGCAACGGTCTCTCTTGATGGACGTGGACCTTCCACTGGGTACTGAGCAGGCTTTGATGTTCATATTATTATTCCATGTATCTTGTTGTGATGAATGTTTAGTGTTGTCTTTGTGGGGCGGACATGTGCTTGCAATGGCTCCAAGTACATTCAAAACTCTAGCCTCACAGTTCTGGTCAGACGTTCTGCACAGTACGTCATGAAAAGAAAGCCACGCCTCCATTATGGCAGGGTCACGATAGATCTTGACAAGAACAGGTTGGTAGAAATTCGTCATAGCGGTAGGAAGCACCAGACGACGGATTCACAAGGATTCTGTTAGTGTACCAAACGCAGCCATCACAAGCAAAAAGAACACAAAATGCGCTTGCATTTTGGATTGCGCATGCGCAATTGGCGAACGCGTGACCTGATTGCCTCAAAATGGCGTCATGCTAGAATGCCATCGGATCGTAGCTAGCTATTACTGCTGGTCTTGCCACTTTGCAGACTAAAGTGGTCATGGCGAGTACTACGGCGATAGCGGTGTTGTTCTGTGCGTAAACTAGCTCAAGAAGTGGTTTAGTTGGTAAGCTATCCTTGGGCAAAGTTTTGTTATGAGAAAGAAAGAAGAAAGAAGATGACGAAATCGGACTTTCCTCCGCGACTTGTTCATCGACTCGCGCGTACTCTAAGGTACGTTTGTGAGTGTTTTTGTGAACTGCTAGGCAGTATCATTCTGTCTGCATGCTTGGTTTGAGGGGTTGTATCTTCTTTGGCTGTTATCCTGCTGGTGCATCAGTATGGTAAAATCGAAATTTCCTTGGCCATCCCTAAATAGAGAACGCTACCGCGTTCTCTGATTCTTTTACACATGGAGCAATCACATGGATACATATGTATCAGGTGACAGCATGTGACATCACATGACTTACTGCTTCTTTTCTTGTGGTCCCTCGGCAATGAACTCATACATCTGTGCCAGCTTCATCAGGGAACTCGTGTCAACCAAGAAGAATGTACGACCACCTGGAATCAAAGTAAAGTACACATTCAACAACCCAAACCGTTGATCCACAGAAATGATTTCCACAAAATTTTGTGGAAGGACAATCGGCAAAACAGTCCCTCAAAATTTGGCACGGTATGGTAGAACTGATTAGCAACATCATGCAGTGGGAACTACAACAATCATTCCTGTACCTAGCCTCGTTCCCAGGCCCTGCCCCAATTTTGTCGCTTGCAGTACGCTTTTCTACTGCAAGCGACAAAAAGCTGTGGCATGGCCTGGGAATGAGGCTAACTCCTGGGGCGGGGCCTGGGAACGAGGCTAACTCTTGAGGCAGGGCCTGTGAATGAGGCTAACTCCTGGGGTTGGGCCTGTGAATGAGGCTAACTCCTGGGGTTGGGCCTGTGAATGAGGCTAACTCCTGGGGTGGGGCCTGGGAATGAGGCTAACTCCTGGGGTTGGGCCTGGGAATGAGGCTAACTCCCGGGGCGGGGCCTGTGAATGAGGCTAACTCCTGGGGTTGGGCCTGTGAATGAGGCTAACTCCTGGGGTTGGGCCTGTGAATGAGGCTAACTCCTGGGGTTGGGCCTGGGAATGAGGCTAACTCCTGGGGTTGGGCCTGGGAACGAGGCTAACTCCTGAGGCGGGGCCTGTGAATGAGGCTAACTCCTGGGGTTGGGCCTGGGAATGAGGCTAACTCCTGGGGTGGGGCCTGGGAACAAGGCTAACTCCTGGGGTGGAGCCTGGGAACGAGGCTAACTCCTGGGGTGGGGCCTGGGAACAAGGCTAACTCCTGGGGTGGAGCCTGGGAACGAGGCTAACTCCTGGGGTGGAGCCTGGGAACGAGGCTAACTCCTGGGGTGGAGCCTGGGAATGAGGCTAACTCCTGGGGTGGAGCCTGGGAACGAGGCTAGCCCATACCTTTGTCTGCAGCTGCATGTCTGAGAAGGCATTCATTCAGTCGTATCACAGGGCTCAGCTCCTCTTTGACTCCATTCACGGTCTCGTGGGTGTGGCAGCGGAGGTAGTACTTGTCCTTGTCCTCCGGTTTCTCCATGAGAACGAGGATGTCTGTTAAGAGGAGGGCGTACAGCTCTGTGGGGGTGGAGAGAGGGGGAGAGGTAGTGTGGAGAAGAGAGGAAAGTGAATGGGGAGGGGTGGTGTGGTGTGGAGAGGAGAGTAGTGAAGGGGAGGGAGGGGGTGGTGAAGTGGAAGGGCAAGGGAAGGAGGAGAGGAAGGATTGAAAAATGGGAGGGAGAAGGAGAGGGAAGGGACAGCAACACATTGGTTACTAATAGGGGTGGTTCACTCACCAACGACCTTGCGATGCTGTATCCTCCACGTGAGAGGTCCCTTATGG
This sequence comes from Axinella damicornis, assembly GCA_963931865.1. Classification (NCBI taxonomy): domain Eukaryota; kingdom Metazoa; phylum Porifera; class Demospongiae; order Axinellida; family Axinellidae; genus Axinella; species Axinella damicornis. Next base: position 11,422,373 of record OZ007507.1, on the reverse strand, counting down.
ATCAGCCGCCGCCCTTCTGCTGACAGGTCCAGGTTCTAAGGGCAACAAGGCATACATTACATGTACATAGGACTACTGTACCACACACACAGGACTACACCCACCCACCCACCCACCCACACACACACACACACACACACACACACAACAAACACATCCTGGTGTCAGGTCCAGGTTCCAAGAGCGACAAGGCAGATATTACCCCCCCCCCCCCCCCCCCCCCCCCCCCCACACACACACACACACACACACACACATACACACTGAACAACCAACTACATGTAGCTGTTGCTAAGCACACATACAACCGATAGATGTTGCTAAGAGAAGTGGAAATTACCCATTCCCTTGTGAGACAAGAGAATGGATCCTTCCCATGAACCCCACCTACAGTACCTTGAAGAGCTGTGCAATGGGGTGGCTGGCTTTGTCCAAGGCTGAAGTGTCCAGCTTTGCCTGGTAGTCCAGCAGGTGCTGTTTGTTCTCTGCACGGCGAACCTGCTGGTTGACATACTGCAGGATGGTCTGAGGGGAGGGAGGGGCAGGGGGGAGGAGGAAGAGGAGAAGGAAGAGGAGGAGAAGGAGGAGGAGGAGGAGGAGGAGGGAGGGAGAAGGAAGAGGTGGGATAGGAAAAGGTACGTACGCACAGGCTGTGAGTCTATCAATGTCAAGACAAAAACTGCCCCGAAAGTAGGGTTGGGCGATACTGTGAATTACATGTTGCGATTATTGCTCATCTTGTCATTATTCTTCAGAGGTGTACAAATGACCTCCATTTCAAAATCCTTATCTCAGTAATAATATGTTGTTGTTATGCTACAAGTGTAAGGATATTTATTGTGATTGCGATGGTATTGGCATCCCAAAAATGATGCGATACATTGCAGCAGTACATTATATATAAATGGAATTGTTGCCGAACCCTACCCCAGTCGTAACAAGAAAACCTACCTTGACACATGCCAGAGCCGTCTCAACCCTCTCACCTTCACCTTTATCAGCATCTGGTGGAAATGTCCAGTGGGAAGGAGGGAGATGACAACATAGAAATTATGGTGACGCAATTTTGGTAAGAGCTTGCAATGTAAAGGAGAAATATCATTGTTCCGACCACTAAATCGCAACAGGAAATTTGACTTGTTTTTTTCACTCTTCACTCAATAAGTTGAGCTCTTTCCATGTATCTCCCAGCTCCTCCCACATACCATCCAGCCCCTCCCAAATACTATCCAGCCCCTCCCACTTACCATCCAGCTCCTCCCACTTACCATCCAGCCCCTCCCACTTACCATCCAGCCCCTCCCACTTACCATCCAGCCCCTCCCACTTACCATCCAGCTCCTCCCACTTACCATCCAGCCCCTCCCACTTACCATCCAGCCCTTCCCACTTACCATCCAGCCCCTCCCACTTACCATCCAGCCCCTCCCACTTACCATCCAGCTCCTCCCACTTACCATCCAGCCCCTCCCACTTACCATCCAGCCCCTCCCACTTACCATCCAGCCCCTCCCACTTACCATCCAGTCCCTCCCACTTACCATCCAGCCCCTCCCACTTACCATCCAGCTCCTCCCAGTGTTTCTTGTAGGATCCCAAGATGCTCTCAATGAGTAGCTTGTATTTGGTCAGCCGTTGCCAGGCAATAGGCATGAGCTCATTCAGGGTGAGTTTTTGACAGAGAGGGTGAGTTTCCGTGTTCTGTGGGGAAGGGAAAGGAGGGGGGAGGGAGGGGAGAAGAGGAGAGAGACCAAGAAGGAGGGGTATGGAGAAAGACAAGAGAAAAGGAGAGGGAGGTGGAATAGAGGGAAGACGAGAGAGAGGAGAGGGAGGACAGGAGGAGGGAGAGGAGAGAAAGAGGCAAAATGGAGGAAAGAGGAGAGGAGAGGAGAGTGAGGGGAAAGGAGGGAGAAGGAGAGGGAATGGAAAGAAGGTGGCAGAAGGAGGAGGGATGTATTAAGCATGTAAGGAGAAGAATTCATATTTCACGCAGTACATACCCTCACAAAGGTTCGAAATCTTTCATTTCTTTTCTTCCACTCCTGAAAAGCAGTTTGGGCACTGTAAAACTATGTGGTAGCACACTGCAAGACTGGCAATGCAGAAAAGTAGTGCAAACAGTAAGCACTGGCTTAGCCTCGTTCCCAGGCCACGTGGGAGCAGCCTGAGAATGAGGCTAGCTATGGCTCCACTTGGTCTATGGTTAAGCAGCTGTAGCATAATCTGTGGCCCTAGGGGAGTGGTTACCTTGAACAGCCTGTCAGCTTTGACCTGGTTTGAGGCGAACACTGAGCACGCATGGCACAGCCTCTCCCCAGCAGCGCCTTCAAACTGAGCAAACAAGAGTCGATGTTTACAGGTGAGCACTATTTAGAATACTTTTCCGATTCAGAGACAGAACTCCACTCAAATATACATGCACATTTGTCATACATGTATTACAGCACAGCCACATGATGTTAGCTATTGGGAAGCTCTATGATGGTGGATTCTCATACCGTATAGCGCCAATTTTCGCGCCAATTGGTCTCGGACCGCTAAAATTAAGCTCGTGAATTTTCCAATACTAGTAGCGCTATCACTCGACAGTAAATTGTACCACCACGCAGCAGAAACATGGAGCACACACTCGATATCTTCTTTGGCACACGACGGACAGTCTCACCACTGCCACGGCGAAGAGATCCTTGCGGTTCCCAGGCTCTCTCTTACATGGAGGTAACTGTTCCCTGATACATGTAGTTGCATCTCAGCTGTCTTGGTACACATGGTACCCATGAACCACCACCTCAATGCTGAACGTTTCGGTTGCCAAACTCAGCCTAGAACTTGTTTCAACACACACACGTCAACTACGAACAGTTTAGTTGCGTGTGGCGGCGGCTGCCGCA